>OX359296.1:7500-50000 GCA_947179395.2 Pulicaria dysenterica | reverse complement strand
GTCATGGGGAGAGTATCTGTTAGCTAATTAAAGCTAGTGAGCATAAGATAGCATATTCAGTAATATAAACATATCACATATCATCAATATATCAAACAGTGCTATCCTAGCATCTCGCGATGAGCTGGCACAGCCAGAAGGAAGTATAATCTTGCAGGGTAGCGAGCCTGGCTCAACACTCCTAACTTGGGAAACCAGTCACATCAACCGCGCGGGTGGGTGAGCGGGTAGCGGTCCACCGTTGCGTTATGAAGTCATCGACTCCATGGGGTACAGCGGGTAACTGATCCCCTAATCGCACGAGGAAGATTGGGTTAGCCAAACCCTAAATACGTAACCAGGTACCGTTGACGCTATCATCGGCCCACAGGCCTCAAGGCATCCCAGACCGCAGTCTGGCCTCGATCAAGGACTATAACTAGCCCCCATATCTCGGATCCGTTCATATACCCCCTAATGATGTCCTCAAACTACTTAGAACCCTAAACAATTGTCCCGTATAACAAAACGTCGAAAAATAGCACAACAGTGCACTGTTCATAAACAACAGTCCCTACGGCCGTAGTAAAAATGCCCTGTGGTCGTAGGACTATTTTTGTTGAACACCCTCCTACGGCCGCAGGGAAAAGCTACTACGGCCGTAGTAACAAACTTGCAGACAGTGTGCGAGAAACAGCCCCCTGTTCTGTCCATTTTCAATCCCAAAACCAATTCCAGCCTTTCCAATTCAATTTCCAGTGTTTACACATCAAACATAACATCAAAACAAGTCTAGAAACATATAATTTACAAGCTCTAACCAAAGATTGAAGCTTTAGGATCAAAATCTTCAACTTTGACCCATTTGAATCTTTTCATGAAATTTAATTCAAATCATCATTTTAACTCAAGATTATGATTCCTAGATGCTTAGAAATCATGTAGAAACAGATTGGAATACACGAATTCAATTATGAAATGCTAATTTGAATTTGGCCATTTTTGACCTAACCTTCAAGAACTCAAGAACAAAGGAAGAGGATGATGAACTTACAAGGAATGATATGAAGATGATTGAGCTGAGATTATGAGTAGATTATGGCTTGGATTGTTGCTGGAATTAATCTTGATAATTCTCCTTCTTGATTTCACTTCAAAAGTTCAAGAACTCAAATGAGTTGAGTGTGTGTACTGTGTGTGTCGAATCTGAGAAAAGGAAAAGGGGAGAGACTGACTTAGGTCTCTCATTTATCCACAAGGGGTATTTTGTTCCCCTTCTCAACTTACAACTTAATACCCGTTTACCCATTTCAACTAACGGGGATATTTCCGGAATCCTTATTCAAAACCGTGTAATATTTTATTAAACTTATCTATTTTTGTTAATATTTAATATCATGATTTCTTAATTACTTTAATAATAATTCTAATATTTAATAATAAACTCGAGATTAAAACGTACCGAAAACATACGTGACTAGGCCCGTTTGAGGATGATACAAATCTACCTCCCTTAAAAAGATTCCGTCCCCGGAATCTGCTCTTCGGTAAACAAGTGGGGATATCGGGCCTTCATGTCATCCTCAGTCTCCTACGTCAAGTTTGACCCAAGGTTGTGTTTCCATTTGACTAAGACCAATCGGATGTTCTTCTTCCTCAACCGTTTGACCTTAGTGTCTAAGATTTCAATCGGTTCTTCCACCAATCGCTTGGTAGAATCAACTTTCAGGTCTTGTAGAGGCAAAATCTGATCTTCCTCTACTTTACACTTTCGCAGATAACAAACGTTGAAAGTGCTGTGAATACCTGACAATTCTGGAGGTAATTCCAAAGATACAGTTTGCTCGTTGACTTTGGCAAGAATCTTGAAAGGACCGATGTAACGCGGACTTAGCTTTCCCTTCTTACCAAACCGAATTATACCCTTCCATGGAGAAACCTTTAAGAATACCCGGTCACCAATTTCAAAGGTAACAGGTCTGCGTTTCGGATCAGCATACATCTTCTATCTATCACGAGCCGCCTTTAGCTTTTCACGTGCAACTTTGACTTTATCGGCTGTAATTTGAACCAGATCAGGTCCTGCATATTGTTTCTCTCCCGGTTCTAGCCAACAAGTAGGGGTACGACAACGCCTACCATAAAGCATCTCATACGGTGGCATACCAATGCTAGAATGATACGAATTATTATAAGCAAATTCGATCAAAGGCAGACGAGAATCCCACGAACCACCTTATTTAAGTACACACGCGCGTAACATGTCTTCAAGAGTTTGAATAGTCCTTTCGGACTGTCCGTCCGTCTGGGGGTGGTATGCGGTACTCAAATGAACACGAGTACCAAGCTCTCGTTGAAGACTGGCCCAAAAGTTTGATGCAAAACGAGTATCCCTATTAGAAACAATTGATAAAGGAATACCGTGGTGAGATACAATCTCGTTGATATATAACTGAGCAAGGCGAGTCATAGACTGCAAGAAAATGTGCACTCTTAGTGAGACGATCGACTATTACCCAGATCATATCATGCCCTTTTGAAGTCCTGGGCAATTTAGTGACAAAATCCATGGTAATATTATCCCACTTCCATTCTGGAATAGGTAATTGCTGCAAATTACCATAAGGCTTTTGATGTTCCGTTTTGACTTGTACACATGTTTGACATTTCTCGACATATGAAGCTATATCATGCTTCAATGTGGGCCACCAGTAAAACACCCTAAGATCATGATACATTTTAGTACATCCAGGGTGAATAGATAACTTTGATTTATGAGCCTCATGGAGAATTAAATCACGGTTTCCTCCAAGGCTAGGCACCCAGATTCGGGATTTAAAAGTCTTTAGCCCACGGTTATCATCTTCCAGTTGATCCTTCAGTTTAGTCATTGTTTCTGCTTTCAAGTTAGTCTCTAACAAAGCCTCCAGTTACGCCTCCTTAAGCCGAGTGATGATATCAGATACAATAGTAAGCTTCATGAATCTGACACTCTCCGAAGAGCCTTTTCGGCTTAATGCATCTGCTACAATGTTCGCCTTTCCCGGGTGATATTTGATTTCACATTCATAGTCTTTGATCAACTCTAACCATCTCCGTTGCCTCATATTAAGCTCCTTTTGAGTGAAAACATATTGTAGACTTTTATGATCTGTGTATACCACACACTTGGTACCATAAAGATAATGGCGCCATAGTTTCAAAGCAAATACTACGGCAGCCAATTCAAGATCGTGTGTTGGGTAGTTCTTCTCGTGAGGCTTTAATTGGCGGGAAGCATAAGCAATAACCTTGTCTCTTTGCATTAGAACACTTCCCAAACCTACATAAGAAGCATCACAATAAACAATAAAGTCTTCTGACCCGTTGGGTAAGGTCAGAACTGGAGCTTGACATAACAACTGCTTCAGAGTTTGAAAAGCCTTATCTTGTTCAGCAGACCAATCATAAGCGACATCGTTTCGCGTGAGTTTAGTTAAAGGACCTGCTATTTTGGAGAAATTCTGAATGAACCGCCGATAGTAACCGGCAAGTCCTAAGAAGCTTTTGATTTCAGATGGGGTTTTAGGAATTTCCCAATTCATCACGGCCTCGACTTTGACTGGGTCAACCATTACACCATCCTTGCATATAACATGACCAAGGAAATGTATTTCTTCAAGCCAGAACTCACACTTAGAAAATTTAGCATATAATTGCTCACGTAGAAGAGTATCAAGAACCACACGAAGATGAGTCTCATGTTCTGCCTCAGACTTAGAATATATGAGAATAACGTCAATGAATACTATCACGAACTTGTCAATAAAAGGGCGACATACACGATTCATCAAGTCCATAAACACAGCCGGAGCATTTGTCAAACCAAAAGGCATCACAAGAAATTCGTAATGCCCATATCTGGTTCGAAAAGCTGTTATAGGAACATCCTCCTCGCGTACCCGAACTTGATGATAACCAGACCGAAGATCGATTTTTGAAAAACAAGTAGCACCCTGTAGCTGATCGAACAAATTATCTATGCGAGGAAGAGGGTACTTATTCTTTACTGTTCTTTTATTTAACTCCCTGTAGTCTATGCACATACGCATCGTCCCGTCTTTCTTTTTAACAAATAAGACCGGAGCTCCCCAAGGCGAAGAGTTGGGACGAATAAAGCCTTTATCAAGGAGTTCTTGAACTTGAGTCATCATCTCGCGAATTTCAGATGGAGCGAGACGATAAGGAGCTCTTGCTACAGGTGTAGCACCTGGAACAAGATGAATTTGATATTCTACATCTCGTATCGGTGGTAATCCGGGTAATTCATCAGGAAAGACATCAGGGTATTCCGAAACCACCCTTATGTCACTAACAGCTTTCTTTTCCATTTTCATGTCAACCACATAAGCCAAGTAAGAATCACATCCTTTGGCTATAGATTTGCAAGCTTTTACTGTTGAGATTAAAGGAATTTTAGACTTCCTCCTTTCACCACGAGCCATAGCATATGACCCATTTGGTAGAGGAATCTTGATTAGCTTTTTAGAACATAGAATCTCGGCATTTTGATTAACAAGCCAATCCATGGCGACAACCGCATCAAAACCAGAGATAGAAAAAAGCAACAAGGATATAGGAAAACTATGACTGTCAATTTCAAGTGAAGCTTGTGGAATTGATGAAGTAACGGGCACTAACTTACCATCGGCAACTTCCACATCAACAGGACTTGTCATAAGAGAACTAGGAAGTTGAATTCTTTCACAGAATTTCAGGGGAAATAAAGGAGTAAGTAGCACCAGAATCAAACAGAATACATGCAGGCATTGAATTAATTAAGAACGTGCTTGTAATAACATCACCTGCTGTCTTGGCCTCATCGGCCGTCATCTGAAAAGCCCTGCCAGCTGCCCGTGGTGCATTCTCCTTTTTCGGCCCTGACGATGATCCTCCTGCTCCTCCGGATCCCCGTCCCTGACTTGATCTGCATTCAGATGAGCGATGTCCCGGTTTGAAGCATTTATAACAGACGTTTCCTTTGAAGTGACATGCATCAGTAGAATGCCCTTTCTGCCCACACTTGTAACAACGGGCTGTGTCCCGGGTACAATGGCCAGTATGATAAGTACGACATTGGGAACACCATGGAGTAGTAGACGGGTTATATCTCTGAGTCCCCTGTTGTTGCCGAGACCCACCACTCCAATATCTCGACCCCGAAGGCTGATCAAACTTCCTCTTAAAGCTCCCACTAGTAGGCTCCTTTTTCTGTGCGTGATCGCTTTCATACTGCCGCGCCATCTCGAACGCGATATCTAATGACAGAGCACTCCTAACTGAAGCTCAATAATCCGGTGGAAGAGCTTTGGCAAACCGTTTTATCTTTGACTTTTCATCAGGCAGTAAGTGATTCACAAATCTCATCTTATCAGAAAACCGCTCGATTAAGTCTTCGACCGGTTTATCACCCTTTCTCAATGCCATGAACTCCTCCTCCAATCTATCCATCACTTGATCTGAACAATACTTACTTCGGAAGATTCCCACAAAATCTGCCCAAGTATATGCAGCTCTCACCTCTGCTGGCATGGACGAGATCACAGTATCATACCATGTCAGTGCATTACCCCTTAACTGCTTCCGAGCAAATCCCACTTTGTTGGATTCCTTACAACTGCTGTTGTCGAAAGCTAACTCCATCTCGTGGATCCATCTCTCAGTAACACTTGGATCCATGCTACCCTCAAAGGTAGGTGGCTGGCAAGATAGGAAAATTTTAAGATCTGGTGACATTTTGGGTTCTGCCACTGGTTGCACAAACACTCTTTCCTCCGAAGCTTTCAAACGAGCCTCTAAGTCTCTTATATAAGTCTCTCTATCACTATGTTCAGCCATGTTATTCTTGTAAATAATCTGGCCAAGCAAAACATAGATAACATACTTAGTACTTTTTATCATATTTTACTAACATAACAAGCAAATAAACAATAGCACTTCCAGAATATAACACTCTTTCACACACCCCATGACCCCCCCGAGGAATACTAAACAATGGTCGGGCCTGGGTTTGAGACTGAATACTTTCACCGACCGCAGGGAAAAGCTACTACGGCCGTAGTAACAAACTTGCAGACAGTGTGCGAGAAACAGCCCCCTGTTCTGTCCATTTTCAATCCCAAAACCAATTCCAGCCTTTCCAATTCAATTTCCAGTGTTTACACATCAAACATAACATCAAAACAAGTCTAGAAACATATAATTTACAAGCTCTAACCAAAGATTGAAGCTTTAGGATCAAAATCTTCAACTTTGACCCATTTGAAGCTTTTCATGAAATTTAATTCAAATCGCCATTTTAACTCAAGATTATGATTCCTAGATGCTTAGAAATCATGTAGAAACAGATTGGAATACACGAATTCAATTATGAATAGCTAATTTGATTTGGCTATTTTTGACCTAACCTTCAAGAACTCAAGAACAAAGGAAGAGGATGATGAACTTACAAGGAATGATATGAAGATGATTGAGCTGAGATTATGAGTAGATTATGGCTTGAATTGTTGTTGGACTTAATCTTGATAATTCTCCTTCTTGATTTCACTTCAAAAGTTCAAGAACTCAAATGAGTTGAGTGTGTGTACTGTGTGTGTCGAAACTGAGAAAAGGAAAAGGGGAGAGACCGACTTAGGTCTCTCATTTATCCACAAGGGGTATTTTGTTCCCCTTCTCAACTTACAACTTAATACCCGTTTACCCATTTCAACTAACGGGTATATTTCCGGAATCCTTATTCAAAACCGTTTAATATTTTATTATACTTATCTATTTTTGTTAATATTTAATATCGTGATTTCTTAATTACTTTAATAATAATTCTAATATTTAATAATAAACTCGAGATTAAAACGTACGGAAAACATACGCGACTAGGCCCGTTTGAGGATGTTACATTAAGGGTTTAGGGTTTAGGGTTTAGGGTTTAGTGCAACACCGCGATTTTGAAAACCAGATTTTTCATTTTAATAATAGAAATTCAAGAATCCAAACTGCGTGGATCCGTTTATAAACTGAACTTAAGCCAAACCTGTTTTTCAAAACTCCACAATAGCAGCGGAATTATAAAAGTGGCTATAATTACAATCAAAATCAGCCACAGTATACAAAAGATTCGTTGGTGTTACTAAACTGTTCACCGACCACATAACCAAGTTTAGACAAACATAAACAGTAATAAAAAGTAACAAAACAAGTGTTCCTCCATAACACAAGTAATAACCAGCAGGTACCCAAAGCTCACGCGCCTAAGTGTCACCTGCAGTCATGGGGAGAGTATCTGTTAGCTAATTAAAGCTAGTAAGCATAAGATAGTATATTCAGTAATATAAACATATCACATATCATCAATATATCAAACAGTGCTATCCTAGCATCTCGCGATGAGCTGGCATAGCCAGAAGGAAGTATAATCTTGCGAGTATTATCTTATAGGTAAGCTGTACGACCCAGAAGAAGAACGCGACGATCACGATATTTGTTTGCTATAGTCTCTAGCCTCACAGGTGAGTATAGGATAACATAAGAATTAATATAATCATGTTACATGTTATTAGTATGTGCAAGTAATTCCATGAAATGTAATTAACACTGTTGTATGCTTGAAATGCATACTGTATGCTATGTTTATGCATGACACACGTAACCGTTGAATCATGATTATGATATGATATGTATGCGCGCTATGAGGCCCAGAATGGGTCAGTTTTGTGTATATGAACGGATCCGAGATATGGGGGCTAGTTATAGTCCTTGATCGAGGCCAGACTGCTGTCTGGGATCCCTTGAGGCCTGCGGGCCGATGATAGCGTCAACGGTACCTGGTTAGGTATTTAGGGTTTGGCTAACCCAATGTTCCTCGTGCGATTAGGGGATCAGTTACCCGCTGTACCCCATGAAGTCGATGACTTCATAACGCAACGGTGGACCGCTATACGCTCACCCACTCGCTTGGTTGATGTGACTGGTTTCCCAAGTTAGGAGTGTTGAGCCGGGCTCGCTACCCTGCAAGATTATACTTCCTTCTAGCTGTGCCAGCTCATCGCGAGATGCTAGGATAGCATTGTTTGATATATTGATGATATGTTATATGTTTATATTACTGAATATGCTATCTTATGCTCATTAGCTTTAATTAGCTAACAGATACTCTCCCCATGACTGCATGTGACACTTAGGCGCGAGAGCTTTGGGTACCTGCTGGTTATTACTTGTCTTATGGAGGAACACTTGTTTTGTTACTTTTTATTACTGTTTATGTTTATATAAACTTGGTTATGTGGTCGGTGAACAGGTTAGTAACACCAACGAATCTTTCGTATACTGTGGCTGATTTTGATGGTAATTATAGCCACTTTTATAATTCCGCTGCTATTGTGGAGTTTTGAAAAACAGGTTTGGCTTAAGTTCAGTTTATAAACGGATCCACGCAGTTTGGATTCTTGAATTTCTATTATTAAAATGAAAAATCTGGTTTTCAAAATCGCGGTGTTGCACTAAACCCTAAACCCTAAACCCTAAACCCTAAACCCTAAATGTAACATCCTCAAACGGGCCTAGTCGCGTATGTTTTCGGTACGTTTTAATCTCGAGTTTATTATTAAATATTAGAATTATTATTAAAGTAATTAAGAAATCATGATATTAAATATTAACAAAAATAGATAAGTTTAATAAAATATTAAACGGTTTTGAATAAGGATTCCGGAAATATACCCGTTAGTTGAAATGGGTAAACGGGTATTAAGTTGTAAGTTGAGAAGGGGAACAAAATATATACCTCTTGTGGATAAATGAGAGACCTAAGTCGGTCTCTCCCCTTTTCCTTTTCTCAGTTTCGACACACACAGTACACACACTCAACTCATTTGAGTTCTTGAACTTTTGAAGTGAAATTAAGAAGGAGAATTATCAAGATTGATTCCAGCAACAATTCAAGCCATAATCTACTTATAATCTCAGCTCAATCATCTTCATATCATTCCTTGTAAGTTCATCATCCTCTTCCTTTGTTCTTGAGTTCTTGAAGGTTAGGTCAAAAATGGCCAAATCAAATTAGCTTTCATAATTGAATTCGTGTATTCCAATCTGTTTCTACATGATTTCTAAGCATCTAGGAATCATAATCTTGAGGTAAAATGGCGATTTGAATTAAATTTCATGAAAAGCTTCAAATGGGTCAAAGTTTAAGATTTTGATCCTAAAGCTTCAATCTTTGGTTAGAGCTTGTAAATTATATGTTTCTAGACTTGTTTTGATGTTATGTTTGATGTGTAAACACTGGAAATTGAATTGGAAAGGCTGGAATTGGTTTTGGGATTGAAAATGGACAGAACAGGGGGCTGTTTCTCGCACACTGTCTGCAAGTTTGTTACTACGGCCGTAGTAGCTTTTCCCTACGGCCGTAGGAGGGTGTTCAACAAAAATAGTCCTACGACCGCAGGGCATTTTTACTACGGCCGTAGGGTCTGTTGTTTATGAACAGTGCACTGTTGTGCTGTTTTTCGACGTTTCGTTATACGGGACAATTGTTTAGGGTTCTAAGTAGTTTGAGGACATCATTAGGGGGTATCATATTAGTTATATTAGTTAATGTACTTGTGTGAAGTGACTAAACACGAGTATTATCTTATAGGTAAGCTGTACGACCCAGAAGAAGAACACGTCGATCACGATATTTGTTTGCTATAGTCTCTAGCCTCACAGGTGAGTATAGGATAACATAAGAATTAATATAATCATGTTACATGTTATTAGTATGTGCAAGTAATTCCATGAAATGTAATTAACACTGTTGTATGCTTGAAATGCGTACTGTATGCTATGTTTATGCATGACACACGTAACCGTTGAATCATGATTATGATATGATATGTATGCGCGCTATGAGGCCCAGAATGGGTCAGTTTTGTGTATATGAACGGATCCGAGATATGGGGGCTAGTTATAGTCCTTGATCGAGGCCAGACTGCGGTCTGGGATGCCTTGAGGCCTGCGGGCCGATGATAGCGTCAATGGTACCTGGTTAGGTATTTAGGGTTTGGCTAACCCAATGTTCCTCGTGCGATTAGGGGATCAGTTACCCGCTGTACCCCATGGAGTCAATGACTTCATAACGCAACGGTGGACCGCTACTCGCTCACACACCCGCGCGGTTGATGTGACTGGTTTCCCCAGTTAGGAGTGTTGAGCCGGGCTCGCTACCCTGCAAGATTATACTTCCTTCTAGCTGTGCCAGCTCATCGCGAGATGCTAGGATAGCACTGTTTGATATATTGATGATATGTGATATGTTTATATTACTGAATATGCTATCTTATGCTCACTAGCTTTAATTAGCTAACAGATACTCTCCCCATGACTGCAGGTGACACTTAGGCGCGTGAGCTTTGGGTACCTGCTGGTTATTACTTGTCTTATGGAGGAGCACTTGTTTTATTACTTTTTATTACTGTTTATGTTTGTATAAACTTGGTTATGTGGTCGGTGAACAGTTTAGTAACACCAACGAATCTTTTGTATACTGTGGCTGATTTTGATTGTAATTATAGCCACTTTTATAATTCCGCTGCTATTGTGGAGTTTTGAAAAACAGGTTTGGCTTAAGTTCAGTTTATATACGGATCCACGCAGTTTGGATTCTTAAATTTCTATTATTAAAATGAAAAATCTGGTTTTCAAAATCGCGGTGTTGCACTAAACCCTAAACCCTAAATGTAACATCCTCAAACGGGCCTAGTCGCGCATGTTTTCGGTACGTTTTAATCTCGAGTTTATTATTAAATATTAGAATTATTATTAAAGTAATTAAGAAATCATGATATTAAATATTAACAAAAATAGATAAGTTTAATAAAATATTAAACGGTTTTGAATAAGGATTCCGGAAATATACCCGTTAGTTGAAATGGGTAAACGGGTATTAAGTTGTAAGTTGAGAAGGGGAACAAAATACCCCTTGTGGATAAATGAGAGACCTAAGTCGGTCTCTCCCCTTTTCCTTTTCTCAGTTTTGACACACACAGTACACACACTCAACTCATTTGAGTTCTTGAACTTATGAAGTGAAATTAAGAAAGAGAATTATCAAGATTAAGTCCAACAACAATTCAAGCCATAATCTACTCATAATCTCAGCTCAATCATCTTCATATCATTCCTTGTAAGTTCATCATCCTCTTCCTTTGTTCTTGAGTTCTTGAAGGTTAGGTCAAAAATGGCCAAATCAAATTAGCTATTCATAATTGAATTCGTGTATTCCAATCTGTTTCTACATGATTTCTAAGCATCTAGGAATCATAATCTTGAGTTAAAATGGCGATTTGAATTAAATTTCATGAAAAGCTTCAAATGGGTCAAAGTTGAAGATTTTGATCCTAAAGCTTCAATCTTTTGTTAGAGCTTGTAAATTATATGTTTCTAGACTTGTTTTGATGTTATGTTTGATGTGTAAACACTGGAAATTGAATTGGAAAGGCTGGATTTGGTTTTGGGATTGAAAATGGACAGAACAGGGGGCTGTTTCTCGCACACTGTCTGCAAGTTTGTTACTACGGCCGTAGTAGCTTTTCCCTGCGGCCGTAGGAGGGTGTTCAACAAAAATAGTCCTACGACCACAGGGCATTTTTACTACGGCCGTAGGGACTGTTGTTTATGAACAGTGCACTGTTGTGCTGTTTTTCGACGTTTTGTTATACGGGACAATTGTTTAGGGTTCTAAGTAATTTGAGGACATCATTAGGGGGTATCATATTAGTTATATTAGTTAATGTACTTGTGTGAAGTGACTAAACACGAGTATTATCTTATAGGTAAGCTGTACGACCCAGAAGAAGAACGCGACGATCACGATATTTGTTTGCTATAGTCTCTAGCCTCACAGGTGAGTATAGGATAACATAAGAATTAATATAATCATGTTACATGTTATTAGTATGTGCAAGTAATTCCATGAAATGTAATTAACACTGTTGTATGCTTGAAATGCGTACTGTATGCTATGTTTATGCATGACACACGTAACCGTTGAATCATGATTATGATATGATATGTATGCGCGCTATGAGGCCCAGAATGGGTCAGTTTTGTGTATATGAACGGATCCGAGATATGGGGGCTAGTTATAGTCCTTGATCGAGGCCAGACTGCGGTCTGGCAAGCCTTGAGGCCTGCGGGCCGATGATAGCGTCAACGGTACCTGGTTAGGTATTTAGGGTTTGGCTAACCCAATATTCCTCGTGCGATTAAGGGATCAGTTACCCGCTGTACCCCATGGAGTCAATGACTTCATAACGCAACAATGGACCGCTACCCGCTCACCCACCCGCGCGGTTGATGTGACTGGTTTCCCCAGTTTGGAGTGTTGAGCCGGGCTCGCTACCCTGCAAGATTATACTTCCTTCTGGCTGTGCCAGCTCATCGCGAGATGGTAGGATAGCACTGTTTGATATATTGATGATATGTGATATGTTTATATTACTGAATATGCTATCTTATGCTCACTAGCTTTAATTAGCTAACAGATACTCTCCCCATGACTGCATGTGACACTTAGGCGCGTGAGCTTTGAGTACCTGCTGGTTATTACTTGTCTTATGGAGGAACACTTGTTTTGTTACTTTTTATTACTGTTTATGTTTGTATAAACTTGGTTATGTGGTCGGTGAACAGTTTAGTAACACCAACGAATCTTTTGTATACTGTGGCTGATTTTGATTGTAATTATAGCCACTTTTATAATTCCGCTGCTATTGTGGAGTTTTGAAAAACAGGTTTGGCTTCAGTTCAGTTTATAAACGGATCCACGCAGTTTGGATTCTTGAATTTCTATTATTAAAATGAAAAATCTGGTTTTCAAAATCGCGGTGTTGCACTAAACCCTAAACCCTAAACCCTAAATGTAACATCCTCAAACAGGCCTAGTCGCGTATGTTTTCCGTACGTTTTAATCTCGAGTTTATTATTAAATATTAGAATTATTATTAAAGTAATTAAGAAATCATGATATTAAATATTAACAAAAATAGATAAGTTTAATAAAATATTAAACGGTTTTGAATAAGGATTCCGGAAATATACCCGTTAGTTGAAATGGGTAAACGGGTATTAAGTTGTAAGTTGAGAAGGGGAACAAAATACCCCTTGTGGATAAATGAGAGACCTAAGTCGGTCTCTCCCCTTTTCCTTTTCTCAGTTTCGACACACACAGTACACACACTCAACTCATTTGAGTTCTTGAACTTTTGAAGTGAAATTAAGAAGGAGAATTATCAAGATTAAGTCCAGCAACAATTCAAGCCATAATCTACTCATAATCTCAGCTCAATCATCTTCATATCATTCCTTGTAAGTTCATCATCCTCTTCCTTTGTTCTTGAGTTCTTGAAGGTTAGGTCAAAAATGACCAAATCAAATTAGCTATTCATAATTGAATTCGTGTATTCCAATCTGTTTCTACATGATTTCTAAGCATCTAGGAATCATAATCTTGAGTTAAAATGGCGATTTGAATTAAATTTCATGAAAAGCTTCAAATGGGTCAAAGTTGAAGATTTTGATCCTAAAGCTTCAATCTTTGGTTAGAGCTTGTAAATTATATGTTTCTAGACTTGTTTTGATGTTATGTTTGATGTGTAAACACTGGAAATTGAATTGGAAAGGCTGGAATTGGTTTTGGGATTGAAAATGGACAGAACAGGGGGCTGTTTCTCGCACACTGTCTGCAAGTTTGTTACTACGGCCGTAGTAGCTTTTCCCTACGGCCGTAGGAGGGTGTTCAACAAAAATAGTCCTACGACCGCAGGGCCTTTTTACTACGGCCGTAGGGTCTGTTGTTTATGAACAGTGCACTGTTGTGCTGTTTTTCGACGTTTCGTTATACGGGACAATTGTTTAGGGTTCTAAGTAGTTTGAGGACATCATTAGGGGGTATCATATTAGTTATATTAGTTAATGTACTTGTGTGAAGTGACTAAACACGAGTATTATCTTATAGGTAAGCTGTACGACCCAGAAGAAGAACACGTCGATCACGATATATGTTTGCTATAGTCTCTAGCCTCACAGGTGAGTATAGGATAACATAAGAATTAATATAATCATGTTACATGTTATTAGTATGTGCAAGTAATTCCATGAAATATAATTAACACTGTTGTATGCTTGAAATGCGTACTATATGCTATGTTTATGCATGACACTCGTAACCGTTGAATCATGATTATGATATGATATGTATGCGAGCTATGAGGCCCAGAATGGGTCAGTTTTGTGTATATGAACGGATCCGAGATATGGGGGCTAGTTATAGTCCTTGATCGAGGCCAGAATGCGGTCTGGGATGCCTGGAGGCCTGCGGGCCGATGATAGTGTTAGAATATGCCCACCGATGCACGTACACCATTTGGAATCACTACCGATGATGTATGGGCCTATTGGGTCATAAACCGGGGTCAAATCTGACAGCAACTTAAGTAAAGGGATCAAAAATAACAAAAGAGAAAAGTTGACTTCGCAGGCCGCGTTAGCGCCGCTAACTATTAGGTATTAGCGCCGCTAAGTCCTAGAGGTTAGCGCCGCTACGGCTGCATGGGCTTTGTGTCATGTCAGCTGACAAGCCGCGTTAGCGCCGCTAACTTTTATAAGTTAGCGCCGCTAAGTCTTGGATAGCGCCGCTAAGTCCAAACGGCACCTTTTGTCAAATCACCTCTCAACTAGACCAATGCATGTATGTTACTTTCTGTGACTTGGGCCGGCTTGGGGATAACCTAGAGTCGTTTTGAAGTCTTTATAAGGCTATACTCCAGCCTCATTTGTGCTTCTTGGCTCTACATGCATTTGTAATTCTCTAAAAGGGTTCTTTGACTTAGAGAGAGTTCTAGAGAGAGTTTGATCCAGAATTTGATCCAAGCTTCGTGAGTTGCTGTTCCATAAGTGATTTTCGAGTTAGAAGAATCACCAAGGCTTGCTAGCTCAAGGGATTTGGCGTGTTGCCGGGGTATCCACTCAATAGCCGATTAGTTCAAGCCACAAGGAACAAGTTCATCATCTTCATCAAATTTCTGGAGCTAAGGAGCTGGTATAACCTCCTTTACTCTCTGTCTTTGTTGCATTTCGTTTCATAGAGAATGATCCATGTTAGGGGTTTTTACGTTTTATGCTTTACATGCTTGTAGCTTGTGCCTTTTATGTTGTACCTTTGCTTCCGTTGCGTGCCCTAAGAACCCCAACAGTGGTATCAGAGCCACCTCTATGATTGTTATGCACACGGTGGCTTTGAAAACCCGAAATCGAAATTGTTTGTTTCTGTCGAACTGAGTTAGCGGCGCTAACTATTTTAAGATAGCGGCGCTATCGTCGCTGGTCAGTTTTTTTGTTCATGTTTAAAAACAGATTTTGGTCTCGGGTTTTTAGCCATGTTTTGAGCTTCTGGAAATTTTAATCTTGTTACTTTGATGTTTAAATTCCAGTAGCATGTATGTATGTTTGGTTGTATGTGAATATGTTAGTTGGTAACCTTGCCTAGACCCTTTGGTTATTTTGTGTGTTTGGATGCAAATTTGGTTGTATTATTATTCTTATGATTAATTTGTAATAATAATGTGGCTTGCATGCCATTTCATTCATCCATGTAATAGTAGTAGATAAATAGGTATTTTATGGCTTGTATGTCATTTTATTCTATTGTATGTATTTTATGATAAATGATGAACACACAAGAAGGGTCAAAGGAGATGGAGCTAGGAGCCCATGAAGCCCACGATGGAGTCCAATGGAGATGGCGGGATTAGTGGGAGCTCGCATCGAAGATTTTGTCCCTAGAATTGACCAAGTTCTTCCCGTTCGGCTCATGGGAAGAACGCATAGGTTTTTATGGCAAGGGTTACCAATTTTAATATTTTATGCGTGTGATTTGATTTTGTATGCATGGATTGTGTAGGATTCGCATGCTAGATAATTTTTCGAAAATTAACAAAATCAAAAGAGATTTGATAAAAATGGTTTACAACTCTCTCGCGCGCTCACATACAAGATTAACCCACCTAGTGAAAATAGGCTTTTGTCACTTGCATGTTAATCTAAAACCAAACCGGAAACAAAAGCCCGTCTTTCCACGAAACGTAAATAATGCACCATCCGTAAGATGATACCACCCGAATCTAGTCTTATGGGTTTTGGTTGTCGAGCTTAGCACGAGCCAACTCCCATAAAACTGTGTGGAAGGTGAGTGTGGAAATTCACAATTTTGGTTGTCGAGCTTAGCACGAGCCAACTTTGGTGAATTTGTCACCGTATGTCTTGACGGACTATTTGCAATTTTGGATTTGAAATCTTGGTTAGTTGTCGAGCTTAGCACGAGCTAACCAAAATTTCAAGATTCAAAATTGGTGCAAGAAGGGATCAAACATGCCAAACGACCATTGGATGTCGTAGGATCCCGTAAGGCGCTAAGGATTGCAATAGAGATTGCAATTGGCAAAATGGTTGCCGACCTAAATAATTTTATCGTGTGATCCGCGGTAACCCCGTCACATGGTGGGATGAAATACGGTTCTTAGCCTTGTTAAAGTTAATTCTTTATGGGTAAATTAATTTAACAAGATAATACATATCTATAACAAACTAATTTAAGTCTACTTTGCAATTTTAGATGGCATCAACAAGCGCAAACACCACCACCACCAATGTTTCTCTTAGAGTTTTCCTTGAAAAGGAGAAGCTCGATGGGAGCAACTTCATGGATTGGTATAGGCAGCTCAAGCTAGTCCTACGCTATGAAGGGAAGATGCACACCATAGAGGAACCCTTACCCGAGGCACCTCCGAGCGGTGCAACGAGAGCAATCCGTGAGGCGTACGAGAAACGCCTCAAGGAGACTGAGGAGATCACATGCCTCATGTTGAGCACCATGAGTACCGACTTGCAAAAGCAAATGGACCACTTGGGTGCTCACGACTTGATCGTGCAGCTGCGGGATATGTTCCAGCAGCAAGCGAGGCAAGAGAGGTATGAATGCTTCAAGTCGGTTCTCGCTTGCAAGCTTCAAGATGGAGGGAACGTGAGCGCTCATGTTTTGCGAATGAAAGCAAACATTGAGCGCATGGAGAAGCTAGGGTTTACCATCGGGAGGGAGATGGCGGTCGATTTGATCCTCCAATCCCTGCCTAGTGCATATGACCAATTCACTATGAGTTATCATATGCATAGCATGGATAAATCCTTGATGGAGCTGCATGGTATGCTCAAGACTGCCGAAGCGAGCATGACCAAGAGCAAGCCATCCTCCTCCTCCACTCCCGTTCTTGCCATCCGGGAAGGCCGCATAACCAAAAGGAAGGCCGCCCCTTCCAAGAAAAGGAAGGGTAAGGGAAAGGTTGGTGCAACCAAGCATGCCCCGGCCTCCGAGGGTAAAGGTAAGGGGAAGACTCCCCAAGCCAAAACTCCGGAGGATGCGGAGTGCTTCTTTTGTGGGGGCAAGGGCCATTACCGCCGAAGCTGCCCCAAGTACTTGGAGGGACTCAATAAGCTTAAGGCAATGAGCATATCGGGTTGTGATGGGAAACTCCGAGATTGTCCCGGTGGAAGCTCAAGGAAGTGTGGAGCTTTCATTCAAGACTAGTTATTCTATTTTATTGAAAAATGTCTGCTATTCGCCCTATGTGGCTAGAAACATTATATCACTTCATGCATTGTATGACGATGGTTACAAATTTTATTTTGATGATGATACTATTATATGCTTTAAAGATAACATTGTTTATTTTAAAGCTTTACCATGTCATGGCATTTATGAAGCAACTGCATACATTAATTCAACAAAGTCTATCATGAACATTGATTCTAGTTCCAAAGATGGTTTGGATAAGTATTCCTTATGGCATGGTCGTCTTGGCCACATAAACAAGACTCGCATCACCAAGCTTCAAGCGAATGGAATCTTGGAGTCATTTGACCAAGGGTCAAATGATGTATGTGATTCTTGTTTACTAGGCAAGATGACAAAGGCACCCTTCACGGGGACAAATGAGAGAGGTAAAGACCTCTTGGACATCATCCATACGGATGTATGTGGGCCTTTCAAACACGTTACAAGGAATAACACAAGATACTTCGTAACCTTTATAGATGACTATAGTAGGTATGGATATGTCTATCTTGTCAAGCACAAGAATGAAACCTTTGAGGTGTTCAAGACATTCCAAAACGAAGTAGAGAATCAATTGGGCAAAACAATAAAGATACTCCGGTCTGATAGAGGTGGAGAGTATCTAAGTACCGAGTTTATCGATCATCTTAAGAATTGTGGAATTATTTCGCAATTAACACCTCCAAGGACTCCACAATTGAATGGAGTCGCTGAGAGGAGGAACCGGACTTTACTAGATATGGTAAGGTCCATGATGAGTCGAACTGAGGTACCTATTAGTTTCTGGGGATATGCCCTAGAAACGGCGGTAAGGATCCTTAACCTTGCACCAACCAAGAAAGTATCGAAAACACCTTATGAAATGTGGCATAATAAGAAGCCGACACTTTCATATCTACGAGTTTGGGGTTGTCAAGCTTACGTGAGACGTGAGACTAAGGACAAACTTGAACCTCGATCGGAAAGGTGTTACTTTATCGGATATCCTTCTGCCGGTGTTGGATATATTTTTTATAAACCTTCTGAGAACAAAGTTTTTGTTGCTCGAAGGGCATTCTTCTTAGAAAGAGAATTGCTATCCAAACAAAGAGGCAACAAGGAAATCGATCTTGAGGAAGTTCAAGGATCAACCGATAAAGAACTTGAGGTTGGCACTAGCTCTCAACCTAGGACGGTTGAAACAGAGCAAGAAAATGCTGCAATACCTGACACTACTTCATCTCTTACTCCAAGGCGTTCCAGTAGAACTCGTTTCGAGCCAGAGAGATATGGTTTCTACATATCTGAGGGCAGCGAGTTAGTAGTGGACTCTGATGAGCCCTCTAACTATAAGGAAGCCATGGCGGGCCCTGAGTCTGCACATTGGAAGGAAGCGATGGAAAGTGAGATGCAATCCATGTCGGATAACCAAGTTTGGGAACTGGTTGATCCTACACCCGGGGTTAGACCCGTAGGGTGTAAATGGGTCTTCAAGAAGAAGACCGGCATGGACGGAACCTTGGATACTTTCAAAGCTCGACTTGTGGCAAAGGGTTTCACTCAAACACCCGGTGTTGATTATGATGAAACCTTCTCCCCAGTGGCTATGTTGAAATCAATCCGGATACTTCTGGCCATTGCCGCATTTTATGACTATGAAATATGGCAAATGGATGTTAAAACCGCCTTCCTTAACGGGAAGCTTTCCGAAGAGGTGTATATGACACAACCTGATGGTTTTGAACATCCAGAATATCCGGACAAGGTTTGTAAGCTAAAGAAGTCCATTTATGGACTTAAGCAAGCATCTCGCAGTTGGAATCTGTGCTTTGATGAGAAAATCAAGGAATTTGGATTTTCGAAAAGCAAAGATGAACCATGTGTATATGTCAGGGCTAGTGGGAGCACTATTGTCTTCTTAGTCCTATATGTGGATGACATATTACTCATTGGAAACCATGTTCCGAGCCTTAAGAGTGTAAAAGCTTGGCTCGGGAATTGTTTCTCAATGAAGGACTTAGGCGATGCGAGCTATATTCTGGGAATCAAGATCTATAGAGATAGATCTAGAAAGCTACTTGGGCTTTCTCAAAGTGCATACATAGATAAGGTCGTGAGATGCTTTAAAATAGAGGAATCCAAGAAAGGAAACCTCCCTATGGCGCAAGGCTTGATGTTGAGCAAGACTCAATGTCCTACCTCCCAAGAGGAGATGGAAGTAATGAAGCGAGTACCATATGCTTCGGCTGTGGGATCGATCATGTACGCCATGTTATGCACTCGTCCTGATGTGTCATGTGCTTTGAGCATGACTAGTAGATATCAGGCTAATCCCGGGAACCTCATTGGAAAGCTGTAAAGAACATTCTTAAGTACCTTAGGCGTAGAAAAGAAATGTTCTTGGTATATGGTGGGGAAGAAGAGCTAAGAGTAAAGGGTTACTCGGACGCTAGTTTCCAAACGGATAGGGATGACTGCCGATCTCAATCGGGGTTTGTATTCCTTTTAAATGGTGGTGCTGTGAGCTGGAGGAGCTCCAAGCAAGACACGGTGGCTGATTTGACTACTGAGTCGGAATACATTGCGGCAAGTGAAGCTGCAAAAGAGGCCGTGTGGATGAAGAAATTCATCCAAGATCTACAAGTGGTTCCAAGCATCACTGACCCTATTGAGATATTTTGTGACAATGAGGGTGCAGTGGCCTTGGCGAAGGAACCAAGAGCTCACAAGAGAACAAGACACATTTTGCGCAAATACCACTTCATACGAGAAGTAGTTGAGAGTGGTGAAATCGTCATAAGCAGAGTAGCAACAGATGGGAACCTTGCGGATCCGTTCACAAAACCATTGTCGCAGGCAGCTCATGTTTCTCACACTAATGCTATAGGTGTAAGATTTGCCAGCGATTTGGTTTGAGTTATGTATTTGGTTTGTTTGATATGTAACTTTATTTTATATTTTGGGAACGATATAGACAGTATTGTAACTTATGCTTGTTTCGATATATAATAGAGATTATATATGCGTATGATACGGTTACATTCATAAGACTCTACTGTATTCCATCTTAGCATGTTTAATCACTTCCGGAAATATTTTATATTTCAAACTTTCCACGGTCGGTCAATCTTGTGGAAGGAAGATTGAAACAAGACCAAGATAAGCATGTGACCTTGAATTCAAGATGGTCGAATTAAGGAGCAATGCCTATCTATACTTGAAAAGAGTTTCAAGTGATTGGAAGACCCGTACCCAAGTATACTCCATGGATTATAGTCACGAGTAACTTGGGATGATAATATCTTACGTCCTTAGACCTGAGATGTATGAACCGCTATATCATATTTCTTTCTTACTTTAGTCTTTTTCAAAAGCAGTTTGTAACTGGCTGTGATAAAGGAAACGGCTAAGTGAGTTAAGGGGTATGGTTTAGGGTTATGCAGTCAAAAGGGATTTGTTCCTCTGATAAGAGAGATATCATTGGGCCCCTCGATGATTGGGAGCTGACACCAAAATTTTGCATGGCCATGCGCAAGGAATATTGATTTAGAATCAGATATGTCCTTAACTTTTGGTCACCACCAATCAAGATCGAGAAACACAATCGTGGACGATCTAGAGATTGACACTCAATCCATGTCTCGTGTTCACATTGATGTCGTGAACAAAAGGATGTTTAAGATCACTTATCTATAGGACCTTTCTTTATGAACAGGTTTCATTCGGATAACGAAACCCATACTGACTTGGGGGCAATAATGCTTTTGCTAGAGGCCGCTCGTTGTCTGTGGTTTATTAGAAATGGTACATCGTGTGCAAGTGGGAGTTTGTTAGAATATGCCCACCGATGCACGTACACCATTTGGAATCACTACCGATGATGTATGGGCCTATTGGGTCATACACCGGGGTCAAATCTGACAGCAACTTAAGTAAAGGGATCAAACATAACAAAAGAGAAAAGTTGACTTCGCAGGCCGCGTTAGCGCCGCTAACTATTAGGTATTAGCGCCGCTAAGTCCTAGAGGTTAGCGCCGCTACGGCTGCATGGGCTTTGTGTCATGTCAGCTGACAAGCCGCGTTAGCGCCGCTAACTTTTATAAGTTAGCGCCGCTAAGTCTTGGATAGCGCCGCTAAGTCCAAACGGCACCTTTTGTCAAATCACCTCTCAACTAGACCAATGCATGTATGTTACTTTCTGTGACTTGGGCCGGCTT
Organism: Pulicaria dysenterica; assembly: GCA_947179395.2. Taxonomy (NCBI): domain Eukaryota; kingdom Viridiplantae; phylum Streptophyta; class Magnoliopsida; order Asterales; family Asteraceae; genus Pulicaria; species Pulicaria dysenterica. The sequence continues at coordinate 28,142 of OX359296.1, read as the reverse complement.
GGGGATAACCTAGAGTCGTTTTGAAGTCTTTATAAGGCTATACTCCAGCCTCATTTATGCTTCTTGGCTCTACATGCATTTGTAATTCTCTAAAAGGGTTCTTTGACTTAGAGAGAGTTCTAGAGAGAGTTTGATCCAGAATTTGATCCAAGCTTCGTGAGTTGCTGTTCCATAAGTGATTTTCGAGTTAGAAGAATCACCAAGGCTTGCTAGCTCAAGGGATTTGGCGTGTTGCCGGGGTATCCACTCAATAGCCGATTCGTTCAAGCCACAAGGAACAAGTTCATCATCTTCATCAAATTTCTGGAGCTAAGGAGCTGGTATAACCTCCTTTACTCTCTGTCTTTGTTGCATTTCGTTTCATAGAGAATGATCCATGTTAGGGGTTTTTACGTTTTATGCTTTACATGCTTGTACATTGGGCCTTTTATGTTGTACCTTTGCTTCCGTTGCGTGCCCTAAGAACCCCAACAGATAGCGTCAACGGTACCTGGTTAGGTATTTAGGGTTTGGCTAACCCAATGTTCCTCGTGCGATTAGGGGATCAGTTACCCGCTGTACCCCATGGAGTCAATGACTTCATAACGCAACGGTGGACCGCTACCCGCTCACCCACCCGCGCGGTTGATGTGACTGGTTTCCCCAGTTAGGAGTGTTGAGCCGGGCTCGCTACCCTGCAAGATTATACTTCCTTCTAGCTGTGCCAGCTCATCGCGAGATGCTAGGATAGCACTGTTTGATATATTGATGATATGTGATATGTTTATATTACTGAATATGCTATCTTATGCTCACTAGCTTTAATTAGCTAACAGATACTCTCCCCATGACTGCAGGTGACACTTAGGCGCGTGAGCTTTGGGTACCTGCTGGTTATTACTTGTCTTATGGAGGAACACTTGTTTTGTTACTTTTTATTACTGTTTATGTTTGTATAAACTTGGTTATGTGGTCGGTGAACAGTTTAGTAACACCAACGAATCTTTTGTATACTGTGGCTGATTTTGATTGTAATTATAGCCACTTTTATAATTCCGCTGCTATTGTGGAGTTTTGAAAAACAGGTTTGGCTTAAGTTCAGTTTATAAATGGATCCACGCAGTTTGGATTCTTGAATTTCTATTATTAAAATGAAAAATCTGGTTTTCAAAATCGCGGTGTTGCACTAAACCCTAAACCCTAAACCCTAAACCCTAAACCCTAAATGTAACATCCTCAAACGTGCCTAGTCGCGTATGTTTTCCGTACGTTTTAATCTCGAGTTTATTATTAAATATTAGAATTATTATTAAAGTAATTAAGAAATCATGATATTAAATATTAACAAAAATAGATAAGTTTAATAAAATATTAAACGGTTTTGAATAAGGATTCCGGAAATATACCCGTTATTTGAAATGGGTAAACGGGTATTAAGTTGTAAGTTGAGAAGGGGAACAAAATACCCCTTGTGGATAAATGAGAGACCTAAGTCGGTCTCTCCCCTTTTCCTTTTCTCAGTTTCGACACACACAGTACACACACTCAACTCATTTGAGTTCTTGAACTTTTGAAGTGAAATTAAGAAGGAGAATTATCAAGATTAAGTCCAGCAACAATTCAAGCCATAATCTACTCATAATCTCAGCTCAATCATCTTCATATCATTCCTTGTAAGTTCATCATCCTCTTCCTTTGTTCTTGAGTTCTTGAAGGTTAGGTCAAAAATGGCCAAATCAAATTAGCTATTCATAATTGAATTCGTGTATTCCAATCTGTTTCTACATGATTTCTAAGCATCTAGGAATCATAATCTTGAGTTAAAATGGCGATTTGAATTAAATTTCATGAAAAGCTTCAAATGGGTCAAAGTTGAAGATTTTGATCCTAAAGCTTCAATCTTTGGTTAGAGCTTGTAAATTATATGTTTCTAGACTTGTTTTGATGTTATGTTTGATGTGTAAACACTGGAAATTGAATTGGAAAGGCTGGAATTAGTTTTGGGATTGAAAATGGACAGAACAGGGGGCTGTTTCTAGCACACTGTCTGCAAGTTTGTTACTACGGCCGTAGTAGCTTTTCCCTGCGGCTGTAGGAGGGTGTTCAACAAAAATAGTCCTACGACCGCAGGGCATTTTTACTACGGCCGTAGGGACTGTTGTTTATGAACAGTGCACTGTTGTGCTGTTTTTCGACGTTTTGTTATACGGGACAATTGTTTAGGGTTCTAAGTAGTTTGAGGACATCATTAGGGGGTATCATATTAGTTATATTAGTTAATGTACTTGTGTGAAGTGACTAAACACGAGTATTATCTTATAGGTAAGCTGTACGACCCAGAAGAAGAACACGACGATCACGATATTTGTTTGCTATAGTCTCTAGCCTCACAGGTGAGTATAGGATAACATAAGAATTAATATAATCAAGTTACATGTTATTAGTATGTGCAAGTAATTCCATGAAATGTAATTAACACTGTTGTATGCTTGAAATGCGTACTGTATGCTATGTTTATGCATGACACACGTAACCGTTGAATCATGATTATGATATGATATGTATGCGCGCTATGAGGCCCATAATGGGTCAGTTTTGTGTATATGAACGGATCCGAGATATGGGGGCTAGTTATAGTCCTTGATCGAGGCCAGACTGCGGTCTGGGATGCCTTGAGGCCTGCGGGCCGATGATAGCGTCAACGGTACCTGGTTAGGTATTTAGGGTTTGGCTAACCCAATGTTCCTCGTGCGATTAGGGGATCAGTTACCCGCTATACCCCATGGAGTCAATGACTTCATAACTCAACGGTGGACCGCTACCCGCTCATCCACCCGCGCGGTTGATGTGACTGGTTTCCCCAGTTAGGAGTGTTGAGCCGGGCTCGCTACCCTGCAAGATTATACTTCCTTCTGGCTGTGCCAGCTCATCGCGAGATGCTAGGATAGCACTGTTTGATATATTGATGATATGTGATATGTTTATATTACTGAATATGCTATCTTATACTCACTAGCTTTAATTAGCTAACAGATACTCTCCCCATGACTGCATGTGACACTTAGGCGCGTGAGCTTTGGGTACCTGCTGGTTATTACTTTGTCTTATGGAGGAACACTTGTTTTGTTACTTTTTATTACTGTTTATGTTTGTATAAACTTGGTTATGTGGTCGGTGAACAATTTAGTAACACCAACGAATCTTTTGTATAATGTGGCTGATTTTGATTGTAATTATAGCCACTTTTATAATTCCGCTGCTATTGTGGAGTTTTGAAAAACAGGTTTGGCTTAAGTTCAGTTTATAAACGGATCCACGCAGTTTGGATTCTTGAATTTCTATTATTAAAATGAAAAATATGGTTTTCAAAATCGCGGTGTTGCACTAAACCCTAAACCCTAAACCCTAAACCCTAAATGTAACATCCTCAAACGGGCCTAGTCGCGTATGTTTTCGGTACGTTTTAATCTCGAGTTTATTATTAAATATTAGAATTATTATTAAAGTAATTAAGAAATCATGATATTAAATATTAACAAAAATAGATAAGTTTAATAAAATATTAAACGGTTTTGAATAAGGATTCCGGAAATATACCCGTTAGTTGAAATGGGTAAACGGGTATTAAGTTGTAAGTTGAGAAGGGGAACAAAATACCCCTTGTGGATAAATGAGAGACCTAAGTCGGTCTCTCCCCTTTTCCTTTTCTCAGTTTCGACACACACAGTACACACACTCAACTCATTTGAGTTCTTGAACTTTTGAAGTGAAATTAAGAAGGAGAATTATCAAGATTAAGTCCAGCAACAATTCAAGCCATAATCTACTCATAATCTCAGCTCAATCATCTTCATATCATTCCTTGTAAGTTCATCATCCTCTTCCTTTGTTCTTGAGTTCTTGAAGGTTAGGTCAAAAATGGCCAAATCAAATTAGCTATTCATAATTGAATTCGTGTATTCCAATCTGTTTCTACATGATTTCTAAGCATCTAGGAATCATAATCTTGAGTTAAAATGGCGATTTGAATTAAATTTCATGAAAAGCTTCAAATGGGTCAAAGTTGAAGATTTTGATCCTAAAGCTTCAATCTTTGGTTAGAGCTTGTAAATTATATGTTTCTTGACTTGTTTTGATGTTATGTTTGATGTGTAAACACTGGAAATTGAATTGGAAAGGCTGGAATTGGTTTTGGGATTGAAAATGGACAGAACAGGGGGCTGTTTCTCGCACACTGTCTGCAAGTTTGTTACTACGGCCGTAGTAGCTTTTCCCTGCGGCCGTAGGAGGGTGTTCAACAAAAATAGTCCTACGACCACAGGGCATTTTTACTACGGCCGTAGGGACTGTTGTTTATGAACAGTGCACTGTTGTGCTGTTTTTCGACGTTTTGTTATACGGGACAATTGTTTAGGGTTCTAAGTAGTTTGAGGACATAATTAGGGGGTATCATATTAGTTATATTAGTTAATGTACTTGTGTGAAGTGACTAAACACGAGTATTATCTTATAGGAAAGCTGTACGACCCAGAAGAAGAACACGACGATCACGATATTTGTTTGCTATAGTCTCTAGCCTCACAGGTGAGTATAGGATAACATAAGAATTAATATAATCATGTTACATGTTATTAGTATGTGCAAGTAATTCCATGAAATGTAATTAACACTGTTGTATGCTTGAAATGCGTACTGTATGCTATGTTTATGCATGACACACGTAACCGTTGAATCATGATTATGATATGATATGTATGCGCGCTATGAGGCCCAGAATGGGTCAGTTTTGTGTATATGAACGGATCCGAGATATGGGGGCTAGTTATAGTCCTTGATCGAGCCAGACTGCGGTCTGGGATGCCTTGAGGCCTGCGGGCCGATGATAGCGTCAACGGTACCTGGTTAGGTATTTAGGGTTTGGCTGACCCAATGTTCCTCGTGCGATTAGGGGATCAGTTACCCGCTGTACCCCATGGAGTTAATGACTTCATAACGCAACGGTGGACCGCTACCCGCTCATCCACCCGCGCGGTTGATGTGACTGGTTTCCCCAGTTAGGAGTGTTGAGCCGGGCTCGCTACCCTGCAAGATTATACTTCCTTCTGGCTGTGCCAGCTCATCGCGAGATGCTAGGATAGCACTGTTTGATATATTGATGATATGTGATATGTTTATATTACTGAATATGCTATCTTATGCTTACTAGCTTTAATTAGCTAACAGATACTCTCCCCATGACTGCAGGTGACACTTAGGCGCGTGAGCTTTGGGTACCTACTGGTTATTACTTGTCTTATGGAGGAACACTTGTTTTGTTACTTTTTATTACTGTTTATGTTTGTATAAACTTGGTTATGTGGTCGGTGAACAGTTTAGTAACACCAACGAATCTTTTGTATACTGTGGCTGATTTTGATTGTAATTATAGCCACTTTTATAATTCCGCTGCTATTGTGGAGTTTTGAAAAACAGGTTTGGCTTAAGTTCAGTTTATAAACGAATTCACGCAGTTTGGATTCTTGAATTTCTATTATTAAAATGAAAAATCTGGTTTTCAAAATCGCGGTGTTGCACTAAACCCTAAACCCTAAATGTAACATCCTCAAACGGGCCTAGTCGCGTATGTTTTCGGTACGTTTTAATCTCGAGTTTATTATTAAATATTAGAATTATTATTAAAGTAATTAAGAAATCATGATATTAAATATTAACAAAAATAGATAAGTTTAATAAAATATTAAACGGTTTTGAATAAGGATTCCGGAAATATACCCGTTAGTTGAAATGGGTAAACGGGTATTAAGTTGTAAGTTGAGAAGGGGAACAAAATACCCCTTGTGGATAAATGAGAGACCTAAGTCGGTCTCTCCCCTTTTCCTTTTCTCAGTTTCGACACACAGTACAGACACTCAACTCATTTGAGTTCTTGAACTTTTGAAGTGACATTAAGAAGGAGAATTATCAAGATTAATTCCAGCAACAATTCAAGCCATAATCTACTCATAATCTCAGCTAAATCATCTTCATATCATTCCTTGTAAGTTCATCATCCTCTTCCTTTGTTCTTGAGTTCTTGAAGGTTAGGTCAAAAATGGCCAAATCAAATTAGCTATTCATAATTGAATTCGTGTATTCCAATCTGTTTCTACATGATTTCTAAGCATCTACGAATCATAATCTTGAGTTAAAATGGCGATTTGAATTAAGTTTCATGAAAAGCTTCAAATGGGTCAAAGTTGAAGATTTTGATACTAAAGCTTCAATCTTTGGTTAGAGCTTGTAAATTATATGTTTCTAGACTTGTTTTGATGTTATGTTTGATGTGTAAACACTGGAAATTGAATTGGAAAGGCTGGAATTGGTTTTGGGATTGAAAATGGACAGAACAGGGGGATGTTTCTCGCACACTGTCTGCAAGTTTGTTACTACGGCCGTAGTAGCTTTTCCCTGCGGCCGTAGGAGGGTGTTCAACAAAAATAGTCCTACGACCGCAGGGCATTTTTACTACGGCCGTAGGGACTGTTGTTTATGAACAGTGCACTGTTGTGCTATTTTTCGACGTTTTGTTATACGGGACAATTGTTTAGGGTTCTAAGTAGTTTGAGGACATCATTAGGGGGTATCATATTAGTTATATTAGTTAATGTACTTGTGTGAAGTGACTAAACACGAGTATTATCTTATAGGTAAGCTGTACGACCCAGAAGAAGAACGCGACGATCACGATATTTGTTTGCTATAGTCTCTAGCCTCACAGGTGAGTATAGGATAACATAAGAATTAATATAATCAAGTTACATGTTATTAGTATGTGCAAGTAATTCCATGAAATGTAATTAACACTGTTGTATGCTTGAAATGCGTACTGTATGCTATGTTTATGCATGACACACGTAACCGTTGAATCATGATTATGATATGATATGTATGCGCGCTATGAGGCCCATAATGGGTCAGTTTTGTGTATATGAACGGATCCGAGATATGGGGGCTAGTTATAGTCCTTGATCGAGGCCAGACTGCGGTCTGGGATGCCTTGAGGCCTGCGGGCCGATGATAGCGTCAACGGTACCTGGTTAGGTATTTAGGGTTTGGCTAACCCAATGTTCCTCGTGCGATTAGGGGATCAGTTACCCGCTATACCCCATGGAGTCAATGACTTCATAACTCAACGGTGGACCGCTACCCGCTCATCCACCCGCGCGGTTGATGTGACTGGTTTCCCCAGTTAGGAGTGTTGAGCCGGGCTCGCTACCCTGCAAGATTATACTTCCTTCTGGCTGTGCCAGCTCATCGCGAGATGCTTGGATAGCACTGTTTGATATATTGATGATATGTGATATGTTTATATTACTGAATATGCTATCTTATACTCACTAGCTTTAATTAGCTAACAGATACTCTCCCCATGACTGCATGTGACACTTAGGCGCGTGAGCTTTGGGTACCTGCTGGTTATTACTTGTCTTATGGAGGAACACTTGTTTTGTTACTTTTTATTACTGTTTATGTTTGTATAAACTTGGTTATGTGGTCGGTGAACAGTTTAGTAACACCAACGAATCTTTTGTATACTGTGGCTGATTTTGATTGTAATTATAGCCACTTTTATAATTCCGCTGCTATTGTGGAGTTTTGAAAAACAGGTTTGGCTTAAGTTCAGTTTATAAACGAATTCACGCAGTTTGGATTCTTGAATTTCTATTATTAAAATGAAAAATCTGGTTTTCAAAATCGCGGTGTTGCACTAAACCCTAAACCCTAAATGTAACATCCTCAAACGGGCCTAGTCGCGTATGTATTCGGTACGTTTTAATCTCGAGTTTATTATTAAATATTAGAATTATTATTAAAGTAATTAAGAAATCATGATATTAAATATTAACAAAAATAGATAAGTTTAATAAAATATTAAACGGTTTTGAATAAGGATTCCGGAAATATACCCGTTAGTTGAAATGGGTAAACGGGTATTAAGTTGTAAGTTGAGAAGGGGAACAAAATACCCCTTGTGGATAAATGAGAGACCTAAGTCGGCCTCTCCACTTTTCCTTTTCTCAGTTTCGACACACACAGTACACACACTCAACTCATTTGAGTTCTTGAACTTTTGAAGTGAAATTAAGAAGGAGAATTATCAAGATTAATTCCAGCAACAATTCAAGCCATAATCTACTCATAATCTCAGCTCAATCATCTTCATATCATTCCTTGTAAGTTCATCATCCTCTTCCTTTGTTCTTGAGTTCTTGAAGGTTAGGTCAAAAATGGCCAAATCAAATTAGCTATTCATAATTGAATTCGTGTATTCCAATCTGTTTCTACATGATTTCTAAGCATCTAGGAATCATAATCTTGAGTTAAAATGGCGATTTGAATTAAATTTCATGAAAAGCTTCAAATGGGTCAAAGTTGAAGATTTTGATCCTAAAGCTTCAATCTTTGGTTAGAGCTTGTAAATTATATGTTTCTAGACTTGTTTTGATGTTATGTTTGATGTGTAAACACTAGAAATTGAATTGGAAAGGCTGGAATTGGTTTTGGGATTGAAAATGGACAGAACAGGGGGTTGTTTCTCGCACACTGTCTGCAAGTTTGTTACTACGGCCGTAGTAGCTTTTCCCTGCGGCCGTAGGAGGGTGTTCAACAAAAATAGTCCTACGACCGCAGGGCATTTTTACTACGGCCGTAGGGACTGTTGTTTATGAACAGTGCACTGTTGTGCTGTTTTTCGACGTTTTGTTATATGGGACAATTGTTTTGAGTTCTAAGTAGTTTGAGGACATCATTAGGGGGTATCATATTAGTTATATTAGTTAATGTACTTGTGTGAAGTGACTAAACACGAGTATTATCTTATAGGTAAGCTGTACGACCCAGAAGAAGAACACGACGATCACGATATTTGTTTGCTATAGTCTCTAGCCTCACAGGTGAGTATAGGATAACATAAGAATTAATATAATCATGTTACATGTTATTAGTATGTGCAAGTAATTCAATGAAATGTAACTAACACTGTTGTATGCTTGAAATGCGTACTGTATGCTATGTTTATGCATGACACACGTAACCGTTGAATCATGATTATGATATGATATGTATGCGCGCTATGAGGCCCATAATGGGTCAGTTTTGTGTGTATGAACGGATCCGAGATATGGGGGCTAGTTATAGTCCTTGATCGAGGCCAGACTGCGGTCCGGGATGCCTTGAGGCCAGCGGGCCGATGATAGCGTGAACGGTACCTGGTTAGGTATTTAGGGTTTGGCTAACCCAATGTTTCTCTTGCGATTAGGGGATCAGTTACCCGCTGTACCCCATGGAGTCAATGACTTCATAACACAACGGTGGACCGCTACCCGCTCACCCACCCGCGCGGTTGATGTGACTGGTTTCCCCAGTTTGGAGTGTTGAGCCGGGCTCGCTACCCTGCAAGATTATACTTCCTTCTGGCTGTGCCAGCTCATCGCGAGATGCTAGGATAGCACTGTTTGATATATTGATGATATGTGATATGTTTATATTACTGAATATGCTATCTTATGCTCACTAGCTTTAATTAGCTAACAGATACTCTCCCCATGACTGCAGGTGACACTTAGGCGCGTGAGCTTTGGGTACCTGCTGGTTATTACTTGTCTTATGGAGGAACACTTGTTTTGTTACTTTTTATTACTGTTTATGTTTGTATAAACTTGGTTATGTGGTCGGTGAACAGTTTAGTAACACCAACGAATCTTTTGTATACTGTGGCTGATTTTGATTGTAATTATAGCCACTTTTATAATTCCGCTGCTATTGTGGAGTTTTGAAAAACAGGTTTGGCTTAAGTTCAGTTTATAAACGAATTCACGCAGTTTGGATTCTTGAATTTCTATTATTAAAATGAAAAATCTGGTTTTCAAAATCGCGGTGTTGCACTAAACCCTAAACCCTAAATGTAACATCCTCAAACGGGCCTAGTCGCGTATGTTTTCGGTACGTTTTAATCTCGAGTTTATTATTAAATATTAGAATTATTATTAAAGTAATTAAGAAATCATGATATTAAATATTAACAAAAATAGATAAGTTTAATAAAATATTAAACGGTTTTGAATAAGGATTCCGGAAATATACACGTTAGTTGAAATGGGTAAACGGGTATTAAGTTGTAAGTTGAGAAGGGGAACAAAATACCCCTTGTGGATAAATGAGAGACCTAAGTCGGTCTCTCCCCTTTTCCTTTTCTCAGTTTCGACACACAGTACAGACACTCAACTCATTTGAGTTCTTGAACTTTTGAAGTGACATTAAGAAGGAGAATTATCAAGATTAATTCCAGCAACAATTCAAGCCATAATCTACTCATAATCTCAGCTCAATCATCTTCATATCATTCCTTGTAAGTTCATCATCCTCTTCCTTTGTTCTTGAGTTCTTGAAGGTTAGGTCAAAAATGGCCAAATCAAATTAGCTATTCATAATTGAATTCGTGTATTCCAATCTGTTTCTACATGATTTCTAAGCATCTAGGAATCATAATCTTGAGTTAAAATGGCGATTTGAATTAAATTTCATGAAAAGCTTCAAATGGGTCAAAGTTGAAGATTTTGATACTAAAGCTTCAATCTTTGGTTAGAGCTTGTAAATTATATGTTTCTAGACTTGTTTTGATGTTATGTTTGATGTGTAAACACTGGAAATTGAATTGGAAAGGCTGGAATTAGTTTTGGGATTGAAAATGGACAGAACAGGGGGATGTTTCTCGCACACTGTCTGCAAGTTTGTTACTACGGCTGTAGTAGCTTTTCCCTGCGGCCGTAGGAGGGTGTTCAACAAAAATAGTCCTACGACCGCAGGGCATTTTTACTACGGCCGTAGGGACTGTTGTTTATGAACAGTGCACTGTTGTGCTGTTTTTCGACGTTTTGTTATACGGGACAATTGTTTAGGGTTCTAAGTAGTTTGAGGACATCATTAGGGGGTATCATATTAGTTAATGTACTTGTGTGAAGTGACTAAACACGAGTATTATCTTATAGGTAAGTTGTACGACCCAGAAGAAGAACGCGACGATCACGATATTTGTTTGCTATAGTCTCTAGCCTCACAGGTGAGTATAGGATAACATAAGAATTAATATAATCATGTTACATGTTATTAGTATGTGCAAGTAATTCCATGAAATGTAATTAACACTGTTGTATGCTTGAAATGTGTACTGTATGCTATGTTTATGCATGACACACGTAACCGTTGAATCATGATTATGATATGATATGTATGCGCGCTATGAGGCCCAGAATGGGTCAGTTTTGTGTATATGAACGGATCCGAGATATGGGGGCTAGTTATAGTCCTTGATCGAGGCCAGACTGCGGTCCGGGATGCCTTGAGGCCTGCGGGCCGATGATAGCGTCAACGGTACCTGGTTAGGTATTTAGGGTTTGGCTAACCCAATGTTCCTCGTGCGATTAGGGGATCAGTTACCCGCTGTACCCCATGGAGTCAATGACTTCATAACACAACGGTGGACCGCTACCCGCTCACCCACCCGCGCGGTTGATGTGACTGGTTTCCCCAGTTTGGAGTGTTGAGCCGGGCTCGCTACCCTGCAAGATTATACTTCCTTCTGGCTGTGCCAGCTCATCGCGAGATGCTAGGATAGCACTGTTTGATATATTGATGATATGTGATATGTTTATATTACTGAATATGCTATCTTATGCTCACTAGCTTTAATTAGCTAACAGATACTCTCCCCATGACTGCAGGTGACACTTAGGGGCGTGAGCTTTGGGTACCTGCTGGTTATTACTTGTCTTATGGAGGAACACTTGTTTTGTTACTTTTTATTACTGTTTATGTTTGTATAAACTTGGTTATGTGGTCGGTGAACAGTTTAACACCAACGAATCTTTTGTATACTGTGGCTGATTTTGATTGTAATTATAGCCACTTTTATAATTCCGCTGCTATTGTGGAGTTTTGAAAAACAGGTTTGGCTTAAGTTCAGTTTATAAACGGATCCACGCAGTTTGGATTCTTGAATTTCTATTATTAAAATAAAAAATCTGGTTTTCAAAATCGCGGTGTTGCAAGTCGGTATCAGAGCCTAGGTTTGAGTGAATTGGGTACTTGTAAAAGTATTCAGTCTCAAACCCAGGCCCGACCATTATTTAGTGTTCCTCGGAGGGGTCATGGGGTGTGTGAAAGAGTGTTATATTCTGGAAGTGCTATTGTTTATTTGCTTTTTATGTTAGTAAAATATGATAAAAAGTACTAAGTATGTTATCTATGTTTTGTTTGGCCATATTATTTACAAGAATAACATGGCTGAACATAGTGATAGAGAGGCTTATATAAGAGACTTAGAGGCTCGTTTGAAAGCTTCGGAGGAAAGAGTGTTTGTGCAACCAGTGGCAGAACCCAAAATGTCACCAGATCTTAAAATTTTCCTATCTTGCCAGCCACCTACCTTTGAGGGTAGCATGGATCCAAGTGTTACTGAGAGATAGATCCGCGAGATGGAGTTAGCTTTCGACAACAGCAGTTGTAAGGAATACAACAAAGTGGGATTTGCTCGGAAGCGGTTAAGGGGTAATGCACTGACATGGTATGATACTGTGATCTCGTCCACGCCAGCAGAGGTGAGAGCTGCATATACTTGGGCAGATTTTGTGGGAATCCTCCGAAGTAAGTATTTTTCAGATCAAGTGATGGATAGATTGGAGGAGGAGTTCATGGCATTGAGAAAGGGTGATAAACCGGTCGAAGACTTAATCGAGCGGTTTTTTGATAAGATGAGATTTGTGAATCACTTACTGCCTGATGAAAAGTCAAAGATAAAACGGTTTTCCAAAGCTCTTCCACCAGATTATCGAGCTTTAGTTAGGAGTGCTCTGTCATTAGATATCGCGTTCGAGACGGCGCGGCAGTATGAAAGCGATCACACACAGAAAAAGGAGCCTACTAGTGGGAGCTTTAAGAGGAAGTTTGATCAGTCTTCGGGGTCGATAAATTGGAGTGGTGGGTCTCGGCAACAACAGGGGACTCAGAGATATAGCCCGTCTACTACTCCATGGTGTTCCCAATGTCGTACTTATCATACTGGCCATTGTACCCAGGACACAGCCCGTTGTTACAAGTGTGGGCAGAAAGGGCATTCTATTGATGCATGTCACTTCAAAGGAAACGTCTGTTATAAATGCTTCAAACCGGGACATCGCTCATCAGAATGCAGATCAAGTCAGGGACGGGGATCTGGAGGAGCCGGAGAATCATCGTCAGGGCCGAAAAAGGAGAATGCACCACGGGCAGCTGGCAGGGCTTTTCAGATGACGGCCGATGAGGCCAAGACAGTAGGTGATGTTATTACAGGCACATTATTAATTAATTCAATGCCTGCATGTATTCTGTTTGATTCTGTTGCTACTTACTCCTTTATTTCCCCTGAAATTCTGTGAAAGAATTCAACTTCCTAGTTCTCTTATGACAAGTCCTGTTGATGTGGAAGTTGCCGATGGTAAGTTAGTGCCCGTTACTTCATCAATTCCACAAGCTTCACTTGAAATTGACAGTCATAGTTTTCCTATATCCTTGTTGCTTTTGTCTATCTCTGGTTTTGATGCGGTTGTCACCATGGATTGGCTTGTTAATCAAAATGCCGAGATTCTATGTTCTAAAAAGCTAATCAAGATTCCTCTACCAAATGGGTCATATGCTATGGCTCGTGGTGAAAGGAGGAAGTCTGAAATTCCTTTAATCTCAACAGTAAAAGCTTGCAAATCTATAGCCAAAGGATGTGATTCTTACTTGGCTTATGTGGTTGACACGAAAATGGAAAAGAAAGCTGTTAGTGACATAAGGGTGGTGTCGGAATACCCTGATGTCTTTCCTGATGAATTACCCGGATTACCACCGATACGAGATGTAGAATATCAAATTCATCTTGTTTCAGGTGCTACACCTGTAGCAAGAGCTCCTTATCGTCTCGCTCCATCTGAAATTCGCGAGATGATGACTCAAGTTCAAGAACTCCTTAAAGGCTTTATTCGTCCCAGCTCTTCGCCTTGGGGAGCTCCGGTCTTATTTGTTAAAAAGAAAGACGGGACGATGCGTATGTGCATAGACTACAGGGAGTTAAATAAAAGAACAGTAAAGAATAAGTACCATCTTCCTCGCATAGATGATTTGTTCGATCAGCTACAGGGTGCTACTTGTTTTTCAAAAATCGATCTTCTGTCTGGTTATCATCAAGTTCGGGTACGCGAGGAGGATGTTCCTATAACAGCTTTTCGAACCAGATATGGGCATTACGAATTTCTTGTGATGCCTTTTGGTTTGACAAATGCTCCGGATGTGTTTATGGACTTGATGAATCGTGTATGTCGCCCTTTTCTTGAAAAGTTCGTGATAGTATTCATTGACGATATTCTCATATATTCTAAGTCTGAGGCAGAACATGAGACTCATCTTCGTGTGGTTCTTGATACTCTTCTACGTGAGCAATTATATGCTAAATTTTCTAAGTGTGAGTTCTGGCTTGAAGAAATACATTTCCTTGGTCATGTTATATGCAAGGATGGTGTAATGGTTGACCCAGTCAAACCCCATCTGAAATCAAAAGCTTCTTAGGACTTGCCGGTTACTATCGGCGGTTCATTCAGAATTTCTCCAAAATAGCAGGTCCTTTAACTAAACTCATGCGAAAGGATGTCGCTTATGATTGGTCTGCTGAACAAGATAAGGCTTTTCAAACTCTGAAGCAGTTGTTATGTCAAGCTCCAGTTCTGACCTTACCCAACGGGTTAGAAGACTTTATTGTTTATTGTAATGCTTCTTATGCAGGTTTGGGTTGTGTTCTAATGCAAAGAGACAAGGTTATTGCTTATGCTTCCCGCCAATTAAAGCCTTACGAGAAGAACTACCCAACACACGATCTTGAATTGGCTGCCGTAGTATTTGCTTTGAAACTATGGCGCCATTATCTTTATGGTACCAAGTGTGTGGTATACACAGATCATAAAAGTCTGCAATATGTTTTCACTCAAAAGGAGCTTAATATGAGGCAACGGAGATGGTCAAAGTTGATCAAAGACTATGAATGTGAAATCAAATATCACCCGGGAAAGGCGAACATTGTAGCAGATGCATTAAGCCGAAAAGGCTCTTCGGAGAGTGTCAGATTCATGAAGCTTACTATTGTATTTGATATCATCACTCGGCTTAAGGAGGCGCAACAGGAGGCTTTGTTAGAGACTAACTTGAAAGCAGAAACAATGACTAAACTGAAGGATCAACTGGAAGATGATAAACGTGGGCTAAAGACTTTTAAATCCCGAATCTGGGTGCCTAGCCTTGGAGGAAACCGTGATTTAATTCTCCAGGAGGCTCATAAATCAAAGTTATCTATTCACCCTGGATGTACTAAAATGTATCATGATCTTAGGGTGCTTTACTGGTGGCCCACATTGAAGCGTGATATAGCTTCATATGTCGAGAAATGTCAAACATGTGCACAAGTCAAAACGGAACATCAAAAGCCTTATGGTAATTTGCAGCAATTACCTATTCCAGAATGGAAGTGGGATAATATTACCATGGATTTTGTCACTAAATTGCCCAGGACTTCAAAAGGGCATGATATGATCTGGGTAATAGTCGATCGTCTCACTAAGAGTGCACATTTTCTTGCAGTTTGCGAATCTTGGTCTATGACTCGCCTTGCTCAGTTATATATCAACGAGATTGTATCTCGCCACGGTATTCCTTTAGGGTTTAGGGTTTAGGGTTTAGGGTTTTTTTTTTTTTTGGGTAAAGGGACGGTACCCGGCAAAATTTTATTAAGAAATAAAAAAGTTATTTACAAAGTATTAGGAGGGCATACCCACCATAAGCTCTAAACTAATTGGCTTCCCAAAACATGCTTTGGGAATAAAGCCAACAATAAATTCACAACTCTAAACCCTAACACTTGGTACATAAAACAAAAACATACAAGCCTATACCAAGTGTTCCAGCACTCTACTTTGACTTTACTAACTTTACAATTAATCAAAACAAAATAAAATCTTCTACTTCTTTTTAATTCATCCCTTTGACCTTCTTGCACTTTCAACTCCATCATCACATCTAGAATCTGGACTTGATCTTGCATAACCAGCATTACCTCATGACCAGCCCACAACCAAAGAATTAAAAATAGCCCATGTGCTTCCAAACCATCACAATAACCGATATTTGGTTGCATTAAACAATGCCCCAACCACAGCTTCAAAAAATCAATGTTTAATGTCATAACACTTTGCTGCACATTACTGCTCACACTGCAATATTGAACAGCAGTTCCATGGATAAAATCCACTAGCTGCCCATCCATATTCAAAAATAGATTCCCCAAGTCACTCATCTGCACAGCTAGCACCATCCATTCAAACAACAACCAGTGCCAGTAGACTAGCAGTAACAACTCAACAAAGAACAAACAGCTAAACCAATCACTGTGCTGCATAACCAGCAATATTAACCAGCAAGACCATTCACCACCTTCTGGAACACAGATTCCCCACCAAACTATTAAAGGACAAACAGTATGATAGTAGTTAATAAACCAGCACCACAAACAGCAACTCCAGCAACCTATCAACAATAACTCATTAAATAGAAAATGCATCAGCTGCGGCCAATCTTCAATAAAACAGTACACAGGCCTAAAACAGCAGAACAGCACTATAAATTCCAAGATCTTCACCACAGAATCATAACAGCCCAGCCATAATAACAAATATATATATATTGCACTAAAATGAATATAGTTGCTCAAACACTGGATCTTGTATACATCTAACCACTTCATTGACTGTGAACAGTAACTGACCATAATACAGCACCAGGAGTACAGCAGCAACAACAGACCATAACACTAATGTAAATCGACACACTGTCCCAGCCTCCCATAAACACTATACTGATAATAACCAGCATGAACCAGACCATTTTGAATGAAACCATAACTGACTAGAAACAGATGAAACCACAACTGACATATCATATAACCAAACAAAAACAACCAGTTGCTGCTCAATATGAGCAAACCACATTCAAATAGCCATTCTGATATACATATTAACCACAAACCAGCATCACTAGGGCCTGCACAATCAGCAAACAGCAACCACAAACAACCAGCAAACATAACCAGTAAACAATAGGAAATCAGTAGACAGCAGCAACCAGTACTTCCATTCAACCAACAACCAGTAATAAACCTGCACAGCAGCAAAATTACCATCTGCCAACAAATTTGCAAATAAGTACACAATCTTAAGTTCATGAACAGCTCAGCAACATTAAATTGCAGTCTACTGTTCACGCAAAACAATGCAGCAACATAGACAATCTGTTCTCCATATACCCATTCCATAACTTGAGAACAGCAATTGAACCACAAATCCAGTAACAAGTACCCACAACCAACGCTAAATTCAAACTCAAATATACCAATAAACTTTATAAAATAATACCAGTTCAGCTTCAAGATCACAACACACATTTTTCGACCCCTGCTTGTGCCATAACAGCTAGCTAAACACCAGCCAACGGCCAAAAACCATAACACCAATAGTAACAAAACCATGCCTACAACGCAGCAACCCCTAAACACCACTTGTTTTATGCACTCAGTTATCACCCACATGCTCAAAACAGTAATAGCCAATGCAAACAGCAACCCCCAACAGCAAACAGCAACCAGGTATAACCCAAATACTTGCAAACAGTTACTTAAAACCTCTAATTGCTCATTAATATTAACCAGCATTAACACAGTGAAATGATACCAAACAGCATCAGACTTACTATTGTAGCCACAATCAGACATTAAAATCCCTAAATAACAGTCCCCAATATCTAAGCACCATGTAGCAGTGTTAGACTAGTCCAGCAGCAGCAACAGACAATTCCAAACCAAATCATATCCTACTCCATGGTCAAAATCTGACCCATTCAACTGCTTATCAATCCCAAATAGCCACAAATTAATAAAATAGTACTTATCTATATCAAGTAGCAACCCCCAACAGCAATCAGTATATAACTCAACATCAAACCCAAACTCCGCGAAAATATAAAACGAACTCTGTGGCTCGAAGAATGGATCTGTTTTTAGAAACAAAAAAATAAAAAACAGATCATAGGGTAAATCATAACTCCTTATGTCATCAGGCTTAACATACAAAGTGCAAATCTCCTGCACACAAATGAAAACCACCAAACCTATGCTAGAGCCATGATCATTTTTTATAGGAATACAATGTGAGTGTGTGCAACATAATAGTGCCACCTTATAACTACATTCAAAGACCAGATTGATCATGACTCTAACCCCTACCATCACCACCCTTATAACAACCAGCCCAACCCAAACCCATATAAAAACCCAGACAAACCACAAACTCTGGAGCTTCAAAGAAGGACCTGCATAAGCAACATAAAAACAGCTAAGCAGATCAGAAAAGGATTGAAATGCCCCCCTTATAACTCCAAGGCTACAAACACAGATGCAAAACTCCTGCATAAAATAACACCACTCCAAAACTAGCCTATGACCATGGTTAACTGATGAAGGAAAACAAAGTGCATTTGTGTGCAATATTTGTGCCACCTTATAACCCCTTATGAAAAAGAATTTAACCATAGCCACTAAGCCTACCATCTCCACCCTTATATCAACCAACCCAAACCAATCCCAAATAAAACCCACAATAGAACACAAACTCTGAGGCTTGAAGGATGGACTTAAGCAAGCAAAACAAAGATGGCTGCTCAAATCTAAACAGGTTTGAAATGCCCCCCCCCCCCCCCCCCCCTTATACCTCCAAAGCAACAAAGCATAGTGCAAACCTCCTGCACATGATGAAACCCCAGAACTAACCTATGACCATGATTAACAATGTTAGAAAGCAAAAGTGAGTGTGTGCAACAAGTTAGTGCCACCATAAACCACCAAGAGAATTGAAGCTTAATCACAGTCACTAAGCTAACCAGACCCTCCCTTATAACTCCAACCCAACCCATACAACCCCAAGACCCAGACCACAAGCAAGCATATCTAATCATCATTATAACTTCTTCCAAGCCCTATCTCTCTACTATGCCCCACTTCAAAATCCCAAATCTCAGCAGCTAAAACAGTCTGCTTTGACCATCTTATGTTTAACCCAAGAATCCTTAGTCTAACAGCTTCCTTAATCAGATTACAAATATCATCAACAGATCTGTGCTTGTTTTGGAATGTTCTCAGATTCCTTTCTTGCCATATAAAGTATACAGCCGCTGCAAGAACAAGTCTCTGAATCACACTCCAAATAGATTTGTTAACAGGAATCCTCTCTAGAAACATGGATAGATGCGACCATTTATTTGGTGCATGGTCAAACCTGGACATAGCCTTCACAATCTCCCAAACAGCAGCCGGAAACTGACATTCAAAAAACAAGTGATCATGTGTATCAATCTGCTCCCTGCAAAACACACATCTCAGATCATTAGTCAAAAAATCAATAGAAAACTTATCCTGCGTTTTTAGTTTCCATTTAAAAACAAGCCATAAAATGAATGCATGTCTAGGTATGTTCTGACTGAACCACACCCACTTAGCCCATGACACTTCAGCTCTAGTTTCCTTGAGAACCCGCCAGGCTTCTGAGACAGAGAATGGAATGTGTCTACCAGTCAACGACCTCCATACCACTCTATCTTGAGCATATTCACTAATAACAGGCGGCTGCACCTCAAAAATCATAGGAAACTTCTGCATCCATTCCTCCGGAACCGTCCAACTGCCCTCCTGCACAATATCAGAAACAAAAGCATTAGTATTCATTCCAGCTTCATACAAGTCCCTGTATGTAATAAAATTACATAAAGGACCACTAGGGTGCCAGTTATCAAACCAAGCTGAAATAGTACTTCCATCCCCCACTCTACTAACAATATTAGATCTCACCAAATCCCTATTCTGGATGATACTCCTCCAGCTCCAACAAGCATCCCCAGGTAAAGGTAATGACCAAAAATTCCTACTCTTCAATCTAGTCTCTTTCAACCATTTAACCCATAAAGAATTCTTATTTGTCACAATATTCCAGATGTGTTTAGAAATTAAAGTTACATTCCATGAATGAAGTAACTTTAACCCTAGACCACATTGACTCTTTACAACACACAAGTCCTCCCACCTAACCTTTGCCTTACCATTCTTTAAATCCCCATGACACCACAAAAATCCTCTCAACAATCTCTCAATGTCTTTGGACAGCAACTTAGGCAACACAAAAATTGAAGCCCAGTAAATCTGCATAGAACTCAACACTGATTGTATCAACTGAAGCCTCCCAGCAAATGACAAGGATTTATTCTTCCAATCTAATAACCTCTTTTTAACTTTATAAACTAAACATAAACAGTCTTTTTGATACAGTCTTGAAGAAATCAAAGGAACCCCCAAATACCTCACAGGAAGATTACCAACATTAAAAGGAAGAATCTCAGAAATATTAGCCCTTGTGTTGGGTTTCACATTCCCAAAGTATGTAGTGCTTTTCTCCATACTAGCCACTAAACCAGAGACACTACTAAACTCCTGCAAAGCTCTCTTGATAACAGCAACTGAATGA
>OX359295.1:73576444-73581444 GCA_947179395.2 Pulicaria dysenterica | reverse complement strand
ACCCTAAACCCTAAACCCTAAACCCTAAACCCTAAACCCTAAACCCTAAACCCTAAACCCTAAACCCTAAACCCTAAACCCTAAACCCTAAACCCTAAACCCTAAACCCTAAACCCTAAACCCTAAACCCTAAACCCTAAACCCTAAACCCTAAACCCTAAACCCTAAACCCTAAACCCTAAACCCTAAACCCTAAACCCTAAACCCTAAACCCTAAACCCTAAACCCTAAACCCTAAACCCTAAACCCTAAACCCTAAACCCTAAACCCTAAACCCTAAACCCTAAACCCTAAACCCTAAACCCTAAACCCTAAACCCTAAACCCTAAACCCTAAACCCTAAACCCTAAACCCTAAACCCTAAACCCTAAACCCTAAACCCTAAACCCTAAACCCTAAACCCTAAACCCTAAACCCTAAACCCTAAACCCTAAACCCTAAACCCTAAACCCTAAACCCTAAACCCTAAACCCTAAACCCTAAACCCTAAACCCTAAACCCTAAACCCTAAACCCTAAACCCTAAACCCTAAACCCTAAACCCTAAACCCTAAACCCTAAACCCTAAACCCTAAACCCTAAACCCTAAACCCTAAACCCTAAACCCTAAACCCTAAACCCTAAACCCTAAACCCTAAACCCTAAACCCTAAACCCTAAACCCTAAACCCTAAACCCTAAACCCTAAACCCTAAACCCTAAACCCTAAACCCTAAACCCTAAACCCTAAACCCTAAACCCTAAACCCTAAACCCTAAACCCTAAACCCTAAACCCTAAACCCTAAACCCTAAACCCTAAACCCTAAACCCTAAACCCTAAACCCTAAACCCTAAACCCTAAACCCTAAACCCTAAACCCTAAACCCTAAACCCTAAACCCTAAACCCTAAACCCTAAACCCTAAACCCTAAACCCTAAACCCTAAACCCTAAACCCTAAACCCTAAACCCTAAACCCTAAACCCTAAACCCTAAACCCTAAACCCTAAACCCTAAACCCTAAACCCTAAACCCTAAACCCTAAACCCTAAACCCTAAACCCTAAACCCTAAACCCTAAACCCTAAACCCTAAACCCTAAACCCTAAACCCTAAACCCTAAACCCTAAACCCTAAACCCTAAACCCTAAACCCTAAACCCTAAACCCTAAACCCTAAACCCTAAACCCTAAACCCTAAACCCTAAACCCTAAACCCTAAACCCTAAACCCTAAACCCTAAACCCTAAACCCTAAACCCTAAACCCTAAACCCTAAACCCTAAACCCTAAACCCTAAACCCTAAACCCTAAACCCTAAACCCTAAACCCTAAACCCTAAACCCTAAACCCTAAACCCTAAACCCTAAACCCTAAACCCTAAACCCTAAACCCTAAACCCTAAACCCTAAACCCTAAACCCTAAACCCTAAACCCTAAACCCTAAACCCTAAACCCTAAACCCTAAACCCTAAACCCTAAACCCTAAACCCTAAACCCTAAACCCTAAACCCTAAACCCTAAACCCTAAACCCTAAACCCTAAACCCTAAACCCTAAACCCTAAACCCTAAACCCTAAACCCTAAACCCTAAACCCTAAACCCTAAACCCTAAACCCTAAACCCTAAACCCTAAACCCTAAACCCTAAACCCTAAACCCTAAACCCTAAACCCTAAACCCTAAACCCTAAACCCTAAACCCTAAACCCTAAACCCTAAACCCTAAACCCTAAACCCTAAACCCTAAACCCTAAACCCTAAACCCTAAACCCTAAACCCTAAACCCTAAACCCTAAACCCTAAACCCTAAACCCTAAACCCTAAACCCTAAACCCTAAACCCTAAACCCTAAACCCTAAACCCTAAACCCTAAACCCTAAACCCTAAACCCTAAACCCTAAACCCTAAACCCTAAACCCTAAACCCTAAACCCTAAACCCTAAACCCTAAACCCTAAACCCTAAACCCTAAACCCTAAACCCTAAACCCTAAACCCTAAACCCTAAACCCTAAACCCTAAACCCTAAACCCTAAACCCTAAACCCTAAACCCTAAACCCTAAACCCTAAACCCTAAACCCTAAACCCTAAACCCTAAACCCTAAACCCTAAACCCTAAACCCTAAACCCTAAACCCTAAACCCTAAACCCTAAACCCTAAACCCTAAACCCTAAACCCTAAACCCTAAACCCTAAACCCTAAACCCTAAACCCTAAACCCTAAACCCTAAACCCTAAACCCTAAACCCTAAACCCTAAACCCTAAACCCTAAACCCTAAACCCTAAACCCTAAACCCTAAACCCTAAACCCTAAACCCTAAACCCTAAACCCTAAACCCTAAACCCTAAACCCTAAACCCTAAACCCTAAACCCTAAACCCTAAACCCTAAACCCTAAACCCTAAACCCTAAACCCTAAACCCTAAACCCTAAACCCTAAACCCTAAACCCTAAACCCTAAACCCTAAACCCTAAACCCTAAACCCTAAACCCTAAACCCTAAACCCTAAACCCTAAACCCTAAACCCTAAACCCTAAACCCTAAACCCTAAACCCTAAACCCTAAACCCTAAACCCTAAACCCTAAACCCTAAACCCTAAACCCTAAACCCTAAACCCTAAACCCTAAACCCTAAACCCTAAACCCTAAACCCTAAACCCTAAACCCTAAACCCTAAACCCTAAACCCTAAACCCTAAACCCTAAACCCTAAACCCTAAACCCTAAACCCTAAACCCTAAACCCTAAACCCTAAACCCTAAACCCTAAACCCTAAACCCTAAACCCTAAACCCTAAACCCTAAACCCTAAACCCTAAACCCTAAACCCTAAACCCTAAACCCTAAACCCTAAACCCTAAACCCTAAACCCTAAACCCTAAACCCTAAACCCTAAACCCTAAACCCTAAACCCTAAACCCTAAACCCTAAACCCTAAACCCTAAACCCTAAACCCTAAACCCTAAACCCTAAACCCTAAACCCTAAACCCTAAACCCTAAACCCTAAACCCTAAACCCTAAACCCTAAACCCTAAACCCTAAACCCTAAACCCTAAACCCTAAACCCTAAACCCTAAACCCTAAACCCTAAACCCTAAACCCTAAACCCTAAACCCTAAACCCTAAACCCTAAACCCTAAACCCTAAACCCTAAACCCTAAACCCTAAACCCTAAACCCTAAACCCTAAACCCTAAACCCTAAACCCTAAACCCTAAACCCTAAACCCTAAACCCTAAACCCTAAACCCTAAACCCTAAACCCTAAACC
The DNA here is from genome assembly GCA_947179395.2 of Pulicaria dysenterica. Classification (NCBI taxonomy): domain Eukaryota; kingdom Viridiplantae; phylum Streptophyta; class Magnoliopsida; order Asterales; family Asteraceae; genus Pulicaria; species Pulicaria dysenterica. Next base: position 73,578,200 of record OX359295.1, on the reverse strand, counting down.
CTAAACCCTAAACCCTAAACCCTAAACCCTAAACCCTAAACCCTAAACCCTAAACCCTAAACCCTAAACCCTAAACCCTAAACCCTAAACCCTAAACCCTAAACCCTAAACCCTAAACCCTAAACCCTAAACCCTAAACCCTAAACCCTAAACCCTAAACCCTAAACCCTAAACCCTAAACCCTAAACCCTAAACCCTAAACCCTAAACCCTAAACCCTAAACCCTAAACCCTAAACCCTAAACCCTAAACCCTAAACCCTAAACCCTAAACCCTAAACCCTAAACCCTAAACCCTAAACCCTAAACCCTAAACCCTAAACCCTAAACCCTAAACCCTAAACCCTAAACCCTAAACCCTAAACCCTAAACCCTAAACCCTAAACCCTAAACCCTAAACCCTAAACCCTAAACCCTAAACCCTAAACCCTAAACCCTAAACCCTAAACCCTAAACCCTAAACCCTAAACCCTAAACCCTAAACCCTAAACCCTAAACCCTAAACCCTAAACCCTAAACCCTAAACCCTAAACCCTAAACCCTAAACCCTAAACCCTAAACCCTAAACCCTAAACCCTAAACCCTAAACCCTAAACCCTAAACCCTAAACCCTAAACCCTAAACCCTAAACCCTAAACCCTAAACCCTAAACCCTAAACCCTAAACCCTAAACCCTAAACCCTAAACCCTAAACCCTAAACCCTAAACCCTAAACCCTAAACCCTAAACCCTAAACCCTAAACCCTAAACCCTAAACCCTAAACCCTAAACCCTAAACCCTAAACCCTAAACCCTAAACCCTAAACCCTAAACCCTAAACCCTAAACCCTAAACCCTAAACCCTAAACCCTAAACCCTAAACCCTAAACCCTAAACCCTAAACCCTAAACCCTAAACCCTAAACCCTAAACCCTAAACCCTAAACCCTAAACCCTAAACCCTAAACCCTAAACCCTAAACCCTAAACCCTAAACCCTAAACCCTAAACCCTAAACCCTAAACCCTAAACCCTAAACCCTAAACCCTAAACCCTAAACCCTAAACCCTAAACCCTAAACCCTAAACCCTAAACCCTAAACCCTAAACCCTAAACCCTAAACCCTAAACCCTAAACCCTAAACCCTAAACCCTAAACCCTAAACCCTAAACCCTAAACCCTAAACCCTAAACCCTAAACCCTAAACCCTAAACCCTAAACCCTAAACCCTAAACCCTAAACCCTAAACCCTAAACCCTAAACCCTAAACCCTAAACCCTAAACCCTAAACCCTAAACCCTAAACCCTAAACCCTAAACCCTAAACCCTAAACCCTAAACCCTAAACCCTAAACCCTAAACCCTAAACCCTAAACCCTAAACCCTAAACCCTAAACCCTAAACCCTAAACCCTAAACCCTAAACCCTAAACCCTAAACCCTAAACCCTAAACCCTAAACCCTAAACCCTAAACCCTAAACCCTAAACCCTAAACCCTAAACCCTAAACCCTAAACCCTAAACCCTAAACCCTAAACCCTAAACCCTAAACCCTAAACCCTAAACCCTAAACCCTAAACCCTAAACCCTAAACCCTAAACCCTAAACCCTAAACCCTAAACCCTAAACCCTAAACCCTAAACCCTAAACCCTAAACCCTAAACCCTAAACCCTAAACCCTAAACCCTAAACCCTAAACCCTAAACCCTAAACCCTAAACCCTAAACCCTAAACCCTAAACCCTAAACCCTAAACCCTAAACCCTAAACCCTAAACCCTAAAC
>OX359295.1:73571444-73573944 GCA_947179395.2 Pulicaria dysenterica | reverse complement strand
CAACGACGACAATAACAACAACAACAACAACGACAACAACAACAACAACAACGACGACGACGACGACAACAACAACAACATCAACAACGACGACGACGACGACGACAACAACAAAAACGACAAAAACAACAATAACAACAGCAACAACAACGACGACAACAACGACAGCAACGACAACAACAACAACAACAACGACAACAACAACGACAACAACAATGACAACAATGACGAAAAATGACAACAACAACGACAACCACAACAACGAAAACAACAACCACAACAATGACAACAACAACGACAACAACAACAACGACAACAGCAACAACGACAACAACAATGACGACGTCGACGATGACGATTATGAAAACAACAACGACAACAACAAAAACGTAGACGATGACGAAAACAATAACAAAAACAACGATAACTACGACAACGACCACCACGACAACAATAATAACAACAACAACGACGACAATAACAACAACGACAACAACGACAACAACAACAACAACAACGACGACGACGACGACGACAACAACAACATCAACAACGACGACGACGACGACGACAACAACAAAAACGACAAAAACAACAATAACAACAGCAACAACAACGACGACAACAACGACCGCAACGACAACAACAACAACAACAACGACAACAACAACGACAACAACAATGACAACAATGACGAAAAATGACAACAACAACGACAACCACAACAACGAAAACAACAATCACAACAATGACAACAACAACGACAACAACAACAACGACAACAGCAACAACGACAACAACAATGACGACGTCGACGATGACGATTATGAAAACAACAACGACAACAACAACAACGTAGACGATGACGAAAACAATAACAAAAACAACGATAACTACGACAACGACCACCACGACAACAACAATAACAACAACAACGACGACAATAACAACAACGACAACAACGACAACAACAACAACAACAACGACGACGACGACGACGACGACAACAACAACAACATCAACAACGACGACGACGACGACGACAACAACAAAAACGACAAAAACAACAATAACAACAGCAACAACAACGACGACAACAACGACAGCAACGACAACAACAACAACAACAACGACTACACCAACAACAACAACAACACCACCAACGACAACGACAACAATGACGAAAAAAGACCACAACGACGACGACAACAATAACAACAACAACAACAACAACGACAACGACAACAATAACAAAAAACGACAACAACGACGACAACAACAACAATGACAAAAACATCAACAACAACAACAACAACGACAACAACAACAACAATAACAACGACAACAACGACGAAAAACGACAACAATGACGACGACAACAACGACAACAACAACAACGACTACAACAACAACAACGACAAAAACAACGACGACAACCACAACAACAACAACAACAACGACGACGAAGATGACTATGACGACAATAACGACAACGACGACGACGACATCAACAACCACAACGACAACAATGACGACGACAACAACGACAACAACAACAACGACGACGACGATGACTATGACGAATAACGTCAACGACGACGACGACATCAACAACCACAACGACAACGACAACAATAACAACAACAACGACAACAACAACAACAACAACGACAACAAAGACGACGACGACGACAACAACAACAATGACGATGACAACATAAACGACAACAACAACAACATCAACAACGACAACAACAACAACAACAACGACAACAAAGACGACGACGACGACAACAACAACAACGATGACGACGACGACAACAACAACGACAACCACAACAACGAAATCAATAATAACAACAACAACCACAACAACGATAACAGCAACAACGACAACAACAACAACGACAACAACAACAACGACAACAACAATGACAACAACAACGACGACGACGACGATGATGACAACAACAACGACAACAACAACAAAGGCGACGATGACGACGACAACCACAACAACAACAACAAAAACAACAACAACAACAACAACGACAACGACGAAGACGACGAAGATGACGATGATGACAACGACAACAACGACAACAACAACAATGACAACAACAACATCAACGACAATGACAACAATGACGAAAAATGACAACAACGACGACGACAACAACCACAACAACAACAACAACGACAACAACAACAACGACAACAACAACAACAACGACAGCAACAACGACAACAACAATGACAACAACAACGACAGCAACAACAACGACAACAGCAACAACGACAACAACAATGACGACGACGACGATGACGATTATGAAAGCAAAAACGACAACAACAACAATGTAGACGATGACGAAAACAATAACAAAAACAACGATAACTACGACAACGACCACCACGACAACAACAATAACAACAACAACGACGACAATAACAACAACGACAACAACGACAACAACAACAACAACAACGACGACGACGA
>OX359295.1:73553944-73566444 GCA_947179395.2 Pulicaria dysenterica | reverse complement strand
ACAACGACGACGACGACGACGACAACAACAACATCAACAACGACGACGACGACGACGACAACAACAAAAACGACAAAAACAACAATAACAACAGCAACAACAACGACGACAACAACGACCGCAACGACAACAACAACAACAACAACGACAACAACAACGACAACAACAATGACAACAATGACGAAAAATGACAACAACAACGACAACCACAACAACGACAACAACAATCACAACAATGACAACAACAACGACAACAACAACAACGACAACAGCAACAACGACAACAACAATGACGACGTCGACGATGACGATTATGAAAACAACAACGACAACAACAACAACGTAGACGATGACGAAAACAATAACAAAAACAACGATAACTACGACAACGACCACCACGACAACAACAATAACAACAACAACGACGACAATAACAACAACGACAACAACGACAACAACAACAACAACAACGACGACGACGACGACGACAACAACAACAACATCAACAACGACGACGACGACGACGACAACAACAAAAACGACAAAAACAACAATAACAACAGCAACAACAACGACGACAACAACGACAGCAACGACAACAACAACAACAACAACGACTACACCAACAACAACAACAACACCACCAACGACAACGACAACAATGACGAAAAAAGACCACAACGACGACGACAACAATAACAACAACAACAACAACAACGACAACGACAACAATAACAAAAAACGACAACAACGACGACAACAACAACAATGACAAAAACATCAACAACAACAACAACAACGACAACAACAACAACAATAACAACGACAACAACGACGAAAAACGACAACAATGACGACGACAACAACGACAACAACAACAACGACTACAACAACAACAACGACAAAAACAACGACGACAACCACAACAACAACAACAACAACGACGACGAAGATGACTATGACGACAATAACGACAACGACGACGACGACATCAACAACCACAACGACAACGACAACAATAACAACAACAACGACAACAACAACAACATCAACGACAACAAAGACGACGACGACAACAACAATGACGATGACAACATAAACGATAACAACAACAACATCAACAACGACAACAACAACAACAACAACGACAACAAAGACGACGACGACAACAACAACAACGATAACGACGACGACAACAACAACAACAACCACAACAACGAAATCAACAATAACAACAACAACCACAACAACGACAACAGCAACAACGACAACAACAACAACGACAACAACGACGATAAAAAAAAGACAACAACAGCAACGACGATAACAACGACAACAACAACGACGACGATAACAACAAAAACGACAAAAACAACGACAAGAACAACAACGACAACATCAACAACAACGACAACAACAGCAACGACAACAACAACAACGACAACTACAACAACGACAGCAACAACGACAACAACAATGACAACAACAACAACGAGGACGACGACGACGACGATAACAACAACAAAGGCGACGATGACGACGACAACCACAACAACAACAACAAAAACAACAACAATAACAACAACGACAACGACGAAGACGACGAAGATGACGATGATGACAACGACGACGACGACAACAACAATAACAACAACAACGACAAAAGTAACAACAACGAAAACGACAACAATAACAACAAACCCGACAACAATAACCACAACGACAACAACGACGACAACAACTACAACAACAACGATAACAACAGAGACAACAACAGCCTCGACAACAACTGCAACCACGACGACGATGACAACAACAACAACAACAATGACAACAACAACGACGACAACAACGACAACTACAACAATAATATCAATAACGACAAAAACAACGACAACAACAACGACAACAACAATAACGACGACGCAACGACAACAACTACAACAACAACAATAACAAAAAATGACAACGACGACGACGACAACAACGACAACAACAACAACAACAGCGACAACAACAACGACGACGACAACAACAACAACAACGACAACCAACACAACGAAAACAACAACCACAACAACGACAACACCAACGACGACGACGATGACGACGACGATGACGATGATGACAACAACAACGACTACAACAACAAAGGCGACGATGACGACGACAACCACAACAACAACAACAAAAACAACAACAACAACTACGACAACGACGAAGACGACGAAGACGATGATGATGACGACGACGACAACAACAACAACAACCACAACGACAACAACGTCAACAAAAACAACAACGATACGAACAACGGCTACGACGACAATAACTACAACAACAATGATAACAACAAAGACAGCAACAGCAATGTCAACAAGTACATCCACGACGACGACGACGGCGACTACGACGATGATGACAACTACAACAACAACAACGACAACAACAACAACAATATCAATAACGACAACAACAATAACGATGACGACAACGACAACAATAACAACAACAACAATAACAAAAAATGACAACGACGACGACGACAACATCGAAAACAACAACAACAACGACAACAACAACGACGACAACCACAACAACGAAAACAACAACCACAACAACGACAACAACAACGACAACAACAACAACGACAACAGCAACAACGACAACAACAATGACGACGACGACGATGACGATTGTGAAAACAACAACGACAACAACAACAACGATAACAACAACAACAACGAAAACAACAACAACAACGATAACAACAACAACAACATAGACAATGACGAAAACAATAACAACAACAACGATAACTACGACAACGACCACGACGACAACAACAATAACAACAAGAACGACAACAATAACAACAACGACAACAACGACAACAACAATAACAACAACAACAACGACAACAACAACAACAACGACAACAACAACAACAACGACAACCAACACAACGAAAACAACAACCACAACAACGACAACACCAACGACGACGACGATGACGACGACGATGACGATGATGACAACAACAACGACAACAACAACAAAGGCGACGATGACGACGACAACCACAACAACAACAACAAAAACAACAACAACAACTACGACAACGACGAAGACGACGTAGACGATGATGATGACGACGACGACAACAACAACAACAACCACAACGACAACAACGTCAACAAAAACAACAACGATACGAACAACGGTTACGACGACAATAACTACAACAACAAGGATAACAACAAAGACAGCAACAGCAACGTCAACAAGTACATCCACGACGACGACGACGGCGACTACGACGATGATGACAACTACAACAACAACAATATCAATAACGACAACAACGACAACAACGACAACAATAACAACAACGACGACTACAACAACAACAACAACGACAACAACAACAACAACAACGACTACAACAACAACGACTACAACAACAACAACGACAAAAACAACGACAACAACAACAACGATAACAACAACAACAACGACAACCACAACAACGACAACAACAACGACAACAACAACAACGACGACGACGACGACGACGATGATGACAACAACAACGACAACAACAACAACGGCGACGATGACGACGAAGATGACGATGACGACAATAACGACAACTACGACGACGACATCAACAACAACAACGACAACGAGAACAATAACAACAACGACAACAACGACAACAACAACCACAACAACAATGACAACAACACCGACGACAACAACGACGAAAACAATTACGACAACGACAACAACAACAACAACAACAACGACAACAATAACAACAACGAAAACAACGACAACAACGGCAACAACAACAACAACAACGACAACAACGACAACAACAACAACAACAACGACAACAACAACAACAACAACGACAACAAAGACGACGACGACGACAACAACAACAACAACAACGATAACAACAACGACAACAACATCAACGACAACATTAACAACAACGACGACAATAACAACAACGACAACAACAACAACAATAACAATAACGACAACAACAACGACAACAACAATAACGACGACGACAACGACGACGACGACGACAACAACAACAATAACGACAACAACAATAACGACGACGACAACTACGACAACGACCACGACGAAGACAACAACAATTACAACAACAACGACAACAATAACAACAACGATAAAACGACAACAACAACAACAACAACAACGACAACAACATCGATAACAACGACGACGACGACAACAACAACATAACAACGACAACGACGATGACGATGACGACGATTACGATGACGACAACAACAACGACAACAACAACAACGATGACGACGACGACAACAACAACGACAACCACAACAACGAAAAAAACAACCACAACAACTACGACAACAACAACGACGATAAAACAAAGACAACAACATCAACGACGATAACAACGACAACAACAACAACAACGATAACAACAACAACGACAAAAACAACGACAACAACAATAACGACAACAACAACAACAACGACAACAACGACAACAACAACAACGACAACAACAAAACGACAACAACAACAACAACGACAGCAACAACTACCACAACAATGACAACAACAACAACGACGACGACAACGACGACGACGACGATGATGACAACAACAACGACAACAACAACAAAGGCGACGATGACGACGACAACCACAACAACAACAACAAAAACAACAACAACAACAACTACGACAACGACGAAGACGATGATGATGACGACGACGACAACAACAACAACAACCACAACGACAACAACGACAACAAAAACAACAACGATACGAACAACGGCTACGACGACAATAACTACAACAACAACGATAACAACAAAGACAGCAACAGCAACGTCAACAACTACATCCACGACGACGACGACGGCGACTACGACGACGATGACTACTACAACAACAACAATATCAATAACGACAACAACAATAACGATGACGACAACGACGACAATAACAACAACAACAATAACAAAAAATGACAACGACGACGACGACAACAACGAAAACAACAACAACAACGACAACAACAACAACAACGACAACCACAACAACGAAAACAACAACCACAACAACGACAACAACAACGACAACAACAACAACGACAACAGCAACAACGACAACAACAATGACGACGACGACGATGACGATTGTGAAAACAACAACGACAACAACAACAACGATAACAACAACAACAACAAAAACAACAACAACAACGATAACAACAACAACAACATAGACGATGACGAAAACAATAACCACAACAACGATAACTACGACAACGACCACGACGACAACAAGAACGACAACAATAACAACAACGACAACAACGACAACAACAACAACAACAACAACGACGACGACGACGACGACAACAACAACATCAACAACGACGACGACGACGACAACAACAAAAACGACAAAAACAACAATAACAACAGCAACAACAACGACGACACCAACGACAACAACGACAACAACGACAACAACAACAACAACGACTACACCAACAACAACACCAACGACAATGACAACAATGACGAAAAATGACAACAACGACGACGACAACAACGACAACGACAACAACGACAACAACAACCACGACGACGACGACGACGACGACAACAACAACAACATCAACAACGACGACGACGACGACAACAACAAAAACGACAAAAACCACAACAACAACAACAGCAACAACAACGACGACAACAACGACAACAACGACAACAATAACAACAACGACGACTACAACAACAACAACAACGACAACAACAACAACAACAACGACTACAACAACAACGACTACAACAACAACAACGACAAAAACAACGACAACAACAACAACGATAACAACAACAACAACGACAACCACAACAACGACAACAACAATGACAACAACAACAACGACGACGACGACGACGACGATGATGACAACAACAACGACAACAACAACAACGGCGACGATGACGACGAAGATGACGATGACGACAATAACGACAACTACGACGACGACATCAACAACAACAACGACAACGAGAACAATAACAACAACGACAACAACGACAACAACAACCACAACAACAATGACAACAACAACGACGACAACAACGACGAAAACAATTACGACAACGACAACAACAACAACAACAACAACGACAACAATAACAACAACGACAACAACGGCAACAACAACAACAACAACGACAACAACGACAACAACAACAACAACAACGACAACAACAACAACAACAACGACAACAAAGACGACGACGACGACAACAACAACAACAACAACGATAACAACAACGACAACAACAACAACGACAACAATAACAACAACGACGACAATAACAACAACGACAACAACAACAACAATAACAATAACGACAACAACAACGACAACAACAATAACGACGACGACAACGACGACGACGACGACAACAACAACAATAACTACGACAACGACCACGACGAAGACAACAACAATAACAACAACAACGACAACAATAACAACAACGATAAAACGACAACAACAACAACAACGACAACAACATCGATAACAACGACGACGACGACAACAACAACATAACAACGACAACGACGATGACGATGACGACGATTACGATGACGACAACAACAACGACAACAACAACGACGACGACGACAACAACAACAACGACAACCACAACAACGAAAACAACAACCACAACAACGACAACAACAACGACAACAACAACAACAATGACGACGACGACGATGACGATTGTGAAAACAACAACGACAACAACAACAACGATAACAACAACAACAACGAAAACAACAACAACAACGATAACAACAACAACAACATAGACGATGACGAAAACAATAACCACAACAACGATAACTACGACAACGACCACGACGACAACAAGAACGACAACAATAACAACAACGACAACAACGACAACAACAACAACAACAACAACGACGACGACGACGACGACAACAACAACATCAACAACGACGACGACGACGACAACAACAAAAACGACAAAAACAACAATAACAACAGCAACAACAACGACGACACCAACGACAACAACGACAACAACGACAACAACAACAACAACGACTACACCAACAACAACACCAACGACAATGACAACAATGACGAAAAATGACAACAACGACGACGACAACAACGACAACGACAACAACGACAACAACAACCACGACGACGACGACGACGACGACAACAACAACAACATCAACAACGACGACGACGACGACAACAACAAAAATGACAAAAACCACAACAACAACAACAGCAACAACAACGACGACAACAACGACAACAACGACAACAATAACAACAACGACGACTACAACAACAACAACAACGACAACAACAACAACAACAACGACAACAACAACAACGACTACAACAACAACAACGACAAAAACAACGACAACAACAACAACGATAACAACAACAACAACGACAACCACAACAACGACAACAACAATGACAACAACAACAACGACGACGACGACGACGACGATGATGACAACAACAACGACAACAACAACAACGGCGACGATGACGACGAAGATGACGATGACGACAATAACGACAACTACGACGACGACATCAACAACAACAACGACAACGAGAACAATAACAACAACGACAACAACGACAACAACAACCACAACAACAATGACAACAACAACGACGACAACAACGACGAAAACAATTACGACAACGACAACAACAACAACAACAACAACGACAACAATAACAACAACGAAAACAACGGCAACAACAACAACAACAACGACAACAACGACAACAACAACAACAACAACGACAACAACAACAACAACAACGACAACAAAGACGACGACGACGACAACAACAACAACAACAACGATAACAAAAACGACAACAACATCAACGACAACATTAACAACAACGACGACAATAACAACAACGACAACAACAACAACAATAACAATAACGACAACAACAACGACAACAACAATAACGACGACGACAACGACGACGACGACGACAACAACAACAATAACTACGACAACGACCACGACGAAGACAACAACAATAACAACAACAACGACAACAATAACAACAACGATAAAACGACAACAACAACAACAACGACAACAACATCGATAACAACGACGACGACGACAACAACAACATAACAACGACAACGACGATGACGATGACGACGATTACGATGACGACAACAACAACGACAACAACAACGACGACGACGACAACAACAACAACGACAACCACAACAACGAAAACAACAACCACAACAACGACAACAACAACGACAACAACAACAACGACAACAGCAACAACGACAACAACAATGACGACGACGACGATGACGATTGTGAAAACAACAACGACAACAACAACAACGATAACAACAACAACAACGAAAACAACAACAACAACGATAACAACAACAACAACATAGACGATGACGAAAACAATAACCACAACAACGATAACTACGACAACGACCACGACGACAACAAGAACGACAACAATAACAACAACGACAACAACGACAACAACAACAACAACAACAACAACGACGACGACGACGACGACAACAACAACATCAACAACGACGACGACGACGACAACAACAAAAACGACAAAAACAACAATAACAACAGCAACAACAACGACGACACCAACGACAACAACGACAACAACGACAACAACAACAACAACGACTACACCAACAACAACACCAACGACAATGACAACAATGACGAAAAATGACAACAACTACGACGACAACAACGACAACGACAACAACGACAACAACAACCACGACGACGACGACGACGACGACAACAACAACAACATCAACAACGACGACGACGACGACAACAACAACAACGACAAAAACCACAACAACAACAACAGCAACAACAACGACGACAACAACGACAACAACGACAACAATAACAACAACGACGACTACAACAACAACAACAACGACAACAACAACAACAACAACGACTACAACAACAACGACTACAACAACAACAACGACAAAAACAACGACAACAACAACAACGACAACAACAACAACAACGACAACCACAACAACGACAACAACAATGACAACAACAACAACGACGACGACGACGACGACGATGATGACAACAACAACGACAACAACAACAACGGCGACGATGACGACGAAGATGACGATGACGACAATAACGACAACTACGACGACGACATCAACAACAACAACGACAACGAGAACAATAACAACAACGACAACAACGACAACAACAACCACAACAACAATGACAACAACAACGACGACAACAACGACGAAAACAATTACGACAACGACAACAACAACAACAACAACAACGACAACAATAACAACAACGAAAACAACGGCAACAACAACAACAACAACGACAACAACGACAACAACAACAACAACAACGACAACAACAACAACAACAACGACAACAAAGACGACGACGACGACAACAACAACAACAACAACGATAACAACAACGACAACAACATCAACGACAACATTAACAACAACGACGACAATAACAACAACGACAACAACAACAACAATAACAATAACGACAACAACAACGACAACAACAATAACGACGACGACAACGACGACGACGACGACAACAACAACAATAACTACGACAACGACCACGACGAAGACAACAACAATAACAACAACAACGACAACAATAACAACAACGATAAAACGACAACAACAACAACAACGACAACAACATCGATAACAACGACGACGACGACAACAACAACATAACAACGACAACGACGATGACGATGACGACGATTACGATGACGACAACAACAACGACAACAACAACAACGATGACGACGACGACAACAACAACGACAACCACAACAACGAAAAAAACAACCACAACAACTACGACAACAACAACGACGATAAAACAAAGACAACAACATCAACGACGATAACAACGACAACAACAACAACAACGATAACAACAACAACGACAAAAACAACGACAACAACAATAACGACAACAACAACAACAACGACAACAACGACAACAACAACAACGACAACAACAAAACGACAACAACAACAACAACGACAGCAACAACTACCACAACAATGACAACAACAACAACGACGACGACAACGACGACGACGACGATGATGACAACAACAACGACAACAACAACAAAGGCGACGATGACGACGACAACCACAACAACAACAACAAAAACAACAACAACAACAACTACGACAACGACGAAGACGACGAAGACGATGATGATGACGACGACGACAACAACAACAACAACCACAACGACAACAACGACAACAAAAACAACAACGATACGAACAACGGCTACGACGACAATAACTACAACAACAACGATAACAACAAAGACAGCAACAGCAACGTCAACAACTACATCCACGACGACGACGACGGCGACTACGACGACGATGACTACTACAACAACAACAACTACAACAACAACAACAATATCAATAACGACAACAACAATAACGATGACGACAACGACGACAATAACAACAACAAAAATAACAAAAAATGACAACGACGACGACGACAACAACGAAAACAACAACAACAACGACAACAACAACGACGACGACGACAACAACAACAACGACAACCACAACAACGAAAACAACAACCACAACAACGACAACAACAACGACAACAACAACAACGACAACAGCAACAACGACAACAACAATGACGACGACGACGATGACGATTGTGAAAACAACAACGACAACAACAACAACGATAACAACAACAACAACGAAAACAACAACAACAACGATAACAACAACAACAACATAGACGATGACGAAAACAATAACCACAACAACGATAACTACGACAACGACCACGACGACAACAAGAACGACAACAATAACAACAACGACAACAACGACAACAACAACAACAACAACAACGACGACGACGACGACGACAACAACAACATCAACAACGACGACGACGACGACAACAACAAAAACGACAAAAACAACAATAACAACAGCAACAACAACGACGACACCAACGACAACAACGACAACAACGACAACAACAACAACAACGACTACACCAACAACAACACCAACGACAATGACAACAATGACGAAAAATGACAACAACGACGACGACAACAAAGACAACAACAACAACAACAACAACAACCACGACGACGACGACGACGACGACAACAACAACAACATCAACAACGACGACGACGACGACAACAACAAAAATGACAAAAACCACAACAACAACAACAGCAACAACAACGACGACAACAACGACAACAACGACAACAATAACAACAACGACGACTACAACAACAACAACAACGACAACAACAACAACAACAACGACAACAACAACAACGACTACAACAACAACAACGACAAAAACAACGACAACAACAACAACGATAACAACAACAACAACGACAACCACAACAACGACAACAACAATGACAACAACAACAACGACGACGACGACGACGACGATGATGACAACAACAACGACAACAACAACAACGGCGACGATGACGACGAAGATGACGATGACGACAATAACGACAACTACGACGACGACATCAACAACAACAACGACAACGAGAACAATAACAACAACGACAACAACGACAACAACAACCACAACAGCAATGACAACAACAACGACGACAACAACGACGAAAACAATTACGACAACGACAACAACAACAACAACAACAACGACAACAATAACAACAACGAAAACAACGGCAACAACAACAACAACAACGACAACAACGACAACAACAACAACAACAACGACAACAACAACAACAACAACGACAACAAAGACGACGACGACGACAACAACAACAACAACAACGATAACAACAACGACAACAACAACAACGACAACATTAACAACAACGACGACAATAACAACAACGACAACAACAACAACAATAACAATAACGACAACAACAACGACAACAACAATAACGACGACGACAACGACGACGACGACGACAACAACAACAATAACTACGACAACGACCACGACGAAGACAACAACAATAACAACAACAACGACAACAATAACAACAACGATAAAACGACAACAACAACAACAACGACAACAACATCGATAACAACGACGACGACGACAACAACAACATAACAACGACAACGACGATGACGATGACGACGATTACGATGACGACAACAACAACGACAACAACAACAACGATGACGACGACGACAACAACAACGACAACCACAACAACGAAAAAAACAACCACAACAACTACGACAACAACAACGACG
>OX359295.1:73523944-73551444 GCA_947179395.2 Pulicaria dysenterica | reverse complement strand
CAACAACAACGACAAAAACAACGACAACAACAATAACGACAACAACAACAACAACGACAACAACGACAACAACAACAACGACAACAACAAAACGACAACAACAACAACAACGACAGCAACAACTACCACAACAATGACAACAACAACAACGACGATGACGATGATGACAAAAACAACGACAACAACAACAAAGGCGACGATGACGACGACAACCACAACAACAACAACAAAAACAACAACAACAACAACTACGACAACGACGAAGACGACGAAGACGATGATGATGACGACGACGACAACAACAACAACAACCACAACGACAACAACGACAACAAAAACAACAACGATACGAACAACGGCTACGACGACAATAACTACAACAACAACGATAACAACAAAGACAGCAACAGCAACGTCAACAACTACATCCACGACGACGACGACGGCGACTACGACGACGATGACTACTACAACAACAACAACTACAACAACAACAACAATATCAATATCGACAACAACAATAACGATGACGACAACGACAACAATAACAACAACAACAATAACAAAAAATGACAACGACGACGACGACAACAACCAAAACAACAACAACAACGACAACAACAACGACGACGACGACAACAACAACAACGACAACCACAACAACGAAAACAACAACCACAACAACGACAACAACAACGACAACAACAACAACGACAACAACAACAACGACAACAACAATGACGACGACGACGATGACGATTGTGAAAACAACAACGACAACAACAACAACGATAACAACAACAACAACGAAAACAACAACAACAACGATAACAACAACAACAACATAGACGATGACGAAAACAATAACCACAACAACGATAACTACGACAACGACCACGACGACAACAACAATAACAACAAGAACGACAACAATAACAACAACGACAACAACGACAACAACGACAACAACAACAACAACGATCACGACGACAACAACAAGAACGACAACAATAACAACAACGACAACAACGACAACTACAACAACAACAACAACGACCACGACGACAACAACAATAACAACAAGAACGACAACAACGACGACGACGACAACAACAACATCAACAACGACGACGACGACGACAACAACAAAAACGACAAAAACAACAATAACAACAGCAACAACAACGACGACACCAACGACAACAACGACAACAACGACAACAACAACAACAACGACTACACCAACAACAACACCAACGACAATGACAACAATGACGAAAAATGACAACAACGACGACGACAACAAAGACAACAACAACAACCACAACAACAACGACAACTACAACAATAACAAAAAACGACAACAACGACGACAACAACAACAGTGACAACAACGACAACAACAACAACAACAACGACAACAACAACAACAACAATAACAACGACAACAACGACGAAAAACGACAACAACGACGACGACAACAACGACAACAACAACAACGACTACAACAACAACAACGATAAAAACAACGACGACAACCACAACAACAACAACAACGACGACGAAGATGACTATGACGACAATAACAACAACGACGACGACGACATCAACAACCACAACTACAACGACAACAATAACAACACAGACAACAACAACCACAACAACATTGACAACAAGAACAACGACAACAACGACGACGACGACAACGATAACAACGACGAAAACAATTACGACAACGACAACAACAACAACGACGACAACAATAACAACAACGACAACAACGACAACGTCGACAACAACGATAACAACGACAACAACAAGAACAACGACTACGCCAACAACAACACCAACGACAATGACAACAATGACGAAAAATGACAACAACGACGACGACAACAACGACAACAACGACAACTACAACAATAACAAAAAACGACAACAACGACGACAACAACAACAGTGACAACAACGACAACAACAACAACAACAACGACAACAACAACAACAATAACAACGACAACAACGACGAAAAACGACAACAACGACGACGACAACAACGACAACAACAACAACGACTACAACAACAACAACGATAAAAACAACGACGACAACCACAACAACAACAACAACAACGACGACGAAGATGACTATGACGACAATAACAACAACGACGACGACGACATCAACAACCACAACGACAACGACAACAATAACAACAACGACAACAACAACCACAACAACAATGACAACAAGAACAACGACAACAACGACGACGACGACAACGACAACAACAACGAAAACAATTACGACAACGACAACAACAACAACGACCACAACAATAACAACAACGACAACAACGACAACGTCGACAACAACGACAACAACAACAACAACAACAACAACGACAACAAACACGACGACGACGACAACAACAACAAACACGACGACGACGACAACAACAACAATGACGATGACAACAAAAATGACAACAACAACAACATCAACAACAACAACAACAACTACAACAAAGACGACGACGACAACAACAACAACAACGATGACGACGACGACAACAACAACGACAACCACAACAACAATTACAACAACGACCACAACGACAACATCGACAACAACGGCAACAACAACAACAACAACAACAACAACAACAACAACAACAACAACGAGAACAACGACAACAAAAACACGAATAACCACAACGACAACAACGACAACAAAAACAACAACGACGACGACAACAACAACTACAACAACAACGATAACAACAAAGACAGCAACATCAACAACAACAACTACAACCACGACGACGACGACGACGATGACAACAACAACAACAACAACAACAACGACAACAACAACAACGAAAACAACGACAACAACAACAACAATATCAATAACGACAAAAACAACGACAACAACAACGACAACAACAATAACGACGACGACAACGACAACAACAACAACAACAACAACGACAACAACAATAACGACGACGACAACGACAACAACAACAACAACAATAACAAAAAATGACAACGACGACGACGACAACAACGACAACAACAACAACAACAACAACAACGACAACAACAACGACGATGACGACAACGACAACAACGACAACCACAACAACGAAACCTACAACCACAACAACGACAACAACAACAACGACAACAGCAACAACAACGATAACAACAACAACAACATAGACGATGACGAAAAGAATAACAACAACAACGATAACTACGACAACGACCACGACGACAACAACAATAACAACAAGAACGACAACAATAACAACAACGACAACAACGACGACAACAACAACAACAACAACGACCATGACGACAACAACAATAACAACAAGAACGACAACAATAACAACAACGACAACAACGACAACAACAACAACAACAACAACGACAACAACAACAACAACGACAATAGCAACAACGACAACAACAATGACGACGACGACGATGACGATTATGAAAACAACAACGACAACAACAATAACGACGACGACAACGACAACAACAACAACAACAACAACGACAACAACAATAACGACGACGACAACGACAACAACAACAACAACAACAATAACAAAAAATGACAACGACGACGACGACAACAACGACAACAACAACAACAACAACAACAACGACAACAACAACGACGATGACGACAACAACAACAACGACAACCACAACAACGAAAACAACAACCACAACAACGACAACAACAACAACGACAACAGCAACAACAACGATAACAACAACAACAACATAGACGATGACGAAAACAATAACAACAACAACGATAACTACGACAACGACCACGACGACAACAACAATAACAACAAGAACGACAACAATAACAACAACGACAACAACGACAACAACAACAACGATCACGACGACAACAACAAGAACGACAACAATAACAACAACGACAACAACGACAACTACAACAACAACAACAACGACCACGACGACAACAACAATAACAACAAGAACGACAACAATAACAACAACGACAACAACAATAACAACAACAACAACGACAACAACAACAACAACGACAACAGCAACAACGAGAACAACAATGACGACGACGACGATGACGATTATGAAAACAACAACGACAACAACAACAACGATAACAACAACAACAACGTAGACGATGACGAAAACAATAACCACAACAACGATAACTACGACAACGACCACGAAGACGACAACAACAATAACAACAACAACGACAACAATAACAACAACGACAATAACAACAACAACAACAACAATAACAACGACGACGACAACGACGACGATGACGATGATGACAAAAACAACGACAACAACAACAAAGGCGACGATGACGACGACAACCACAACAACAACAACAAAAACAACAACAACAACAACTACGACAACGACGAAGACGACGAAGACGATGATGATGACGACGACGACAACAACAACAACAACCACAACGACAACAACGACAACAAAAACAACAACGATACGAACAACGGCTACGACGACAATAACTACAACAACAACGATAACAACAAAGACAGCAACAGCAACGTCAACAACTACATCCACGACGACGACGACGGCGACTACGACGACGATGACTACTACAACAACAACAACTACAACAACAACAACAATATCAATAACGACAACAACAATAACGATGACGACAACGACAACAATAACAACAACAACAATAACAAAAAATGACAACGACGACGACGACAACAACGAAAACAACAACAACAACGACAACAACAACGACGACGACGACAACAACAACAACGACAACCACAACAACGAAAACAACAACCACAACAACGACAACAACAACGACAACAACAACAACGACAACAGCAACAACGACAACAACAATGACGACGACGACGATGACGATTGTGAAAACAACAACGACAACAACAACAACGATAACAACAACAACAACGAAAACAACAACAACAACGATAACAACAACAACAACATAGACGATGACGAAAACAATAACCACAACAACGATAACTACGACAACGACCACGACGACAACAACAATAACAACAAGAACGACAACAATAAAAACAACGACAACAACGACAACAACGACAACAACAACAACAACGATCACGACGACAACAACAAGAACGACAACAATAACAACAACGACAACAACGACAACTACAACAACAACAACAACGACCACGACGACAACAACAATAACAACAAGAACGACAACAACGACGACGACGACAACAACAACATCAACAACGACGACGACGACGACAACAACAAAAACGACAAAAACAACAATAACAACAGCAACAACAACGACGACACCAACGACAACAACGACAACAACGACAACAACAACAACAACGACTACACCAACAACAACACCAACGACAATGACAACAATGACGAAAAATGACAACAACGACGACGACAACAAAGACAACAACAACAACCACAACAACAACGACAACTACAACAATAACAAAAAACGACAACAACGACGACAACAACAACAGTGACAACAACGACAACAACAACAACAACAACGACAACAACAACAACAATAACAACGACAACAACGACGAAAAACGACAACAACGACGACGACAACAACGACAACAACAACAACGACTACAACAACAACAACGATAAAAACAACGACGACAACCACAACAACAACAACAACGACGACGAAGATGACTATGACGACAATAACAACAACGACGACGACGACATCAACAACCACAACTACAACGACAACAATAACAACACAGACAACAACAACCACAACAACATTGACAACAAGAACAACGACAACAACGACGACGACGACAACGACAACAACGACGAAAACAATTACGACAACGACAACAACAACAACAACAACGACGACAACAATAACAACAACGACAACAACGACAACGTCGACAACAACGATAACAACGACAACAACAAGAACAACGACTACACCAACAACAACACCAACGACAATGACAACAATGACGAAAAATGACAACAACGACGACGACAACAACGACAACTACAACAATAACAAAAAACGACAACAACGACGACAACAACAACAGTGACAACAACGACAACAACAACAACAACAACGACAACAACAACAACAATAACAACGACAACAACGACGAAAAACGACAACAACGACGACGACAACAACGACAACAACAACAACGACTACAACAACAACAACGATAAAAACAACGACGACAACCACAACAACAACAACAACAACGACGACGAAGATGACTATGACGACAATAACAACAACGACGACGACGACATCAACAACCACAACGACAACGACAACAATAACAACAACGACAACAACAACCACAACAACAATGACAACAAGAACAACGACAACAACGACGACGACGACAACGACAACAACGACGAAAACAATTACGACAACGACAACAACAACAACGACCACAACAATAACAACAACGACAACAACGACAACGTCGACAACAACGACAACAACAACAACAACAACAACAACAACGACAACAAACACGACGACGACGACAACAACAACAAACACGACGACGACGACAACAACAACAATGACGATGACAACAAAAATGACAACAACAACAACATCAACAACAACAACAACAACGACAACAAAGACGACGACGACAACAACAACAACAACGATGACGACGACGACAACAACAACGACAACCACAACAACAATTACAACAACGACCACAACGACAACATCGACAACAACGGCAACAACAACAACAACAACAACAACAACAACAACAACAACAACAACGAGAACAACGACAACAAAAACAACAATAACCACAACGACAACAACGACAACAAAAACAACAACGACGACGACAACAACAACTACAACAACAACGATAACAACAAAGACAGCAACATCAACAACAACAACTACAACCACGACGACGACGGCGACGACGACGACGATGACAACAACAACAACAACAACAACAACGACAACAACAACAACGAAAACAACGACAACAACAACAACAATATCAATAACGACAAAAACAACGACAACAACAACGACAACAACAATAACGACGACGACAACGACAACAACAACAACAACAACAACGACAACAACAATAACGACGACGACAACGACAACAACAACAACAACAACAATAACAAAAAATGACAACGACGACGACGACAACAACGACAACAACAACAACAACAACAACAACGACAACAACAACGACGATGACGACAACGACAACAACGACAACCACAACAACGAAACCAACAACCACAACAACGACAACAACAACAACGACAACAGCAACAACAACGATAACAACAACAACAACATAGACGATGACGAAAACAATAACAACAACAACGATAACTACGACAACGACCACGACGACAACAACAATAACAACAAGAACGACAACAATAACAACAACGACAACAACGACGACAACAACAACAACAACAACGACCATGACGACAACAACAATAACAACAAGAACGACAACAATAACAACAACGACAACAACGACAACAACAACAACAACAACAACGACAACAACAACAACAACGACAATAGCAACAACGACAACAACAATGACGACGACGACGATGACGATTATGAAAACAACAACGACAACAACAATAACGACGACGACAACGACAACAACAACAACAACAACAACGACAACAACAATAACGACGACGACAACGACAACAACAACAACAACAACAATAACAAAAAATGACAACGACGACGACGACAACAACGACAACAACAACAACAACAACAACGACAACAACAACGACGATGACGACAACAACAACAACGACAACCACAACAACGAAAACAACAACCACAACAACGACAACAACAACAACGACAACAGCAACAACAACGATAACAACAACAACAACATAGACGATGACGAAAACAATAACAACAACAACGATAACTACGACAACGACCACGACGACAACAACAATAACAACAAGAACGACAACAATAACAACAACGACAACAACGACAACAACAACAACAACAACAACGATCACGACGACAACAACAAGAACGACAACAATAACAACAACGACAACAACGACAACTACAACAACAACAACAACGACCACGACGACAACAACAATAACAACAAGAACGACAACAATAACAACAACGACAACAACAATAACAACAACAACAACGACAACAACAACAACAACGACAACAGCAACAACGAGAACAACAATGACGACGACGACGATGACGATTATGAAAACAACAACGACAACAACAACAACGATAACAACAACAACAACGTAGACGATGACGAAAACAATAACCACAACAACGATAACTACGACAACGACCACGAAGACGACAACAACAATAACAACAACAACGACAACAATAACAACAACGACAATAACAACAACAACAACAACAATAACAAAAAATGACAACGACGACGACGACAACAACGACAACAACAACAACAACAACGACAACAACAACGACGATGACGACAACGACAACAACGACAACCACAACAACGAAACCAACAACCACAACAACGACAACAACAACAACGACAACAGCAACAACAACGATAACAACAACAACAACATAGACGATGACGAAAACAATAACAACAACAACGATAACTACGACAACGACCACGACGACAACAACAATAACAACAAGAACGACAACAATAACAACAACGACAACAACGACAACAACAACAACAACAACAACAACGACCATGACGACAACAACAATAACAACAAGAACGACAACAATAACAACAACGACAACAACGACAACAACAACAACAACAACAACAACGACAACAACAACAACAACGACAATAGCAACAACGACAACAACAATGACGACGACGACGATGACGATTATGAAAACAACAACGACAACAACAACAACGATAACAACAACAACAACGTAGACGATGACGAAAACAATAACAACAACAACGATAACTACGACAACGACCACGAAGACGACAACAACAATAACAACAACAACGACAACAATAAGAACAACGACAACAAAAACAACAACAACAACGACGACGACGACGACAACAACAACAACATCAACGACGACAACAACAACAACATAGATGACGACGACAACAACAACAACATCAACGACGACAACAACAACAACATAGATGATGACGAAAACAATAACAACAACAACGATAACTACGACAACGACCACGACGACAACAACAATAACAACAAGAACGACAACAATAACAACAACGACAACAACGACAACAACAACAACAACAACAACAACGATCACGACGACAACAACAAGAACGACAACAATAACAACAACGACAACAACGACAACAACAACAACAACAACAACGACAACAACAATAACGACGACGACAACGACAACAACAACAACAACAACAATAACAAAAAATGACAACGACGACGACGACAACAACGACAACAACAACAACAACAACAACAACGACAACAACAACGACGATGACGACAACGACAACAACGACAACCACAACAACGAAACCAACAACCACAACAACGACAACAACAACAACGACAACAGCAACAACAACGATAACAACAACAACAACATAGACGATGACGAAAACAATAACAACAACAACGATAACTACGACAACGACCACGACGACAACAACAATAACAACAAGAACGACAACAATAACAACAACGACAACAACGACAACAACAACAACAACAACAACGACCATGACGACAACAACAATAACAACAAGAACGACAACAATAACAACAACGACAACAACGACAACAACAACAACAACAACAACGACAACAACAACAACAACGACAATAGCAACAACGACAACAACAATGACGACGACGACGATGACGATTATGAAAACAACAACGACAACAACAATAACGACGACGACAACGACAACAACAACAACAACAACAACGACAACAACAATAACGACGACGACAACGACAACAACAACAACAACAACAATAACAAAAAATGACAACGACGACGACGACAACAACGACAACAACAACAACAACAACAACGACAACAACAACGACGATGACGACAACAACAACAACGACAACCACAACAACGAAAACAACAACCACAACAACGACAACAACAACAACGACAACAGCAACAACAACGATAACAACAACAACAACATAGACGATGACGAAAACAATAACAACAACAACGATAACTACGACAACGACCACGACGACAACAACAATAACAACAAGAACGACAACAATAACAACAACGACAACAACGACAACAACAACAACAACAACAACGATCACGACGACAACAACAAGAACGACAACAATAACAACAACGACAACAACGACAACTACAACAACAACAACAACGACCACGACGACAACAACAATAACAACAAGAACGACAACAATAACAACAACGACAACAACAATAACAACAACAACAACAACAACAACAACAACAACGACAACAGCAACAACGAGAACAACAATGACGACGACGACGATGACGATTATGAAAACAACAACGACAACAACAACAACGATAACAACAACAACAACGTAGACGATGACGAAAACAATAACCACAACAACGATAACTACGACAACGACCACGAAGACGACAACAACAATAACAACAACAACGACAACAATAACAACAACGACAATAACAACAACAACAACAACAATAACAAAAAATGACAACGACGACGACGACAACAACGACAACAACAACAACAACAACGACAACAACAACGACGATGACGACAACGACAACAACGACAACCACAACAACGAAACCAACAACCACAACAACGACAACAACAACAACGACAACAGCAACAACAACGATAACAACAACAACAACATAGACGATGACGAAAACAATAACAACAACAACGATAACTACGACAACGACCACGACGACAACAACAATAACAACAAGAACGACAACAATAACAACAACGACAACAACGACAACAACAACAACAACAACAACAACGACCATGACGACAACAACAATAACAACAAGAACGACAACAATAACAACAACGACAACAACGACAACAACAACAACAACAACAACAACGACAACAACAACAACAACGACAATAGCAACAACGACAACAACAATGACGACGACGACGATGACGATTATGAAAACAACAACGACAACAACAACAACGATAACAACAACAACAACGTAGACGATGACGAAAACAATAACAACAACAACGATAACTACGACAACGACCACGAAGACGACAACAACAATAACAACAACAACGACAACAATAAGAACAACGACAACAAAAACAACAACAACAACGACGACGACGACGACAACAACAACAACATCAACGACGACGACGACGACGACAACAACAAAAATGACAAAAACAACAACAACAGCAACAACAACGACGACAACAACGACAACAAAGACAACAACGACAACAAAGACAACAACAACAACAACGACGACTACAACAACAACAACAACAACAACGACAACGACAACAATGACGAAAAACGACACCAACGACGACGACAACAACGACTACAACAACAACAACAACGACAACGACAACAATAACAAAAAACGACAACAACGACGACAACAATAACAATGACAACAACGACAACAACAACAACAACAATAACAACGACAACAACGACGAAAAACGACAACAACGACGACGACAACAACGACAACAACAACAACGACTACAACAACAACAATGACAAAAACAACGACTACAACAACAACGATAACAACAACAATAACGACAACCACAACAACGACAACGACGACGACGACGACGACGATGATGAAAACAACAACGACAACAACAACAACGGCGACGATGACGACGACAACCACAACGACAACAACAACAACGACGACGACGACGAAGATGACGATGACGACAATAGCGACAACTATGACGACGACATCAACAACAACAACGACAACGAGAACAATAACAACAACGACAACAACAACCACAACAACAATGACAACAACAACAACGACAACAACGACGACAACAACGACGACAAAAACGACGACAACAACGACGAAAAAATTACGACAACGACAACAACAACAACAACAACGACGACAACAATTACAACAACGACCACAACGACAACATCGACAACAACGGCAACAACAACAACAACAACAACAACAACGACAACAACGACAACAACGACAACAAAAACAACAATAACCACAACGACAACAACGACAACAAAAACAACAACGATACCAACAACGACGACGACGACAACAACTACAACAACAACGATAACAACAAAGACAACAACATCAACAACAACAACTACAACCACGACGACGACGGCGACGACGACGACGATGACATCATCAACAACAACAACAACAACGACAACAACAACAACGAAAACAACGACAACAATATCAATAACGACAAAAACAACGACAACAACAACGACAACAACAATAACGACGACGACAACGACAACAACAACAACAACAACAATAATAAAAAATGACAACGACGACGACGACAAAAACGACAACAACAACAACAACAACAACGACAACAACAACGACGATGACGACAACAACAACAACGATAACCAAAACAACGAAAACAACAACCACAACAACGACAACAACAACAACAACAACAGCAACAACAACGATAACAACAACAACAACATAGACGATGACGAAAACAATAACAACAACAACGATAACTACGACAACGACCACGACGACAACAACAATAACAAGAAGAACGACAACAATAACAACAACGACAACAACGACAACAACGACAACAACAACAACAACAACGACGACGACGACGACAACAACAACATCAACAACGACGACGACAACGACAACAACAACAAAAACGACAAAAACAACAATAACAACAATAACAACAATGACGACACCAACGACAACAACGACAACAACAACAACAACAACGACTACACCAACAACAACACCAACGACAACGACAACAATGACGAAAAATGACAACAACGACGACGACAACAACGACAACAACAACAACAACAACAACAACAACGACAACGACAACAATAACAAAAAACGACAACAACGACGACAACAACAACAGTGACAACAAAGACAACAACAACAACAACAACAACGACAACAACGACGAAAAACGACAACAACGACGACGACAACAACGACAACAACAACAACGACTACAACAACAACAACGATAAAAACAACGACGACAACCAAAACAACAACAACAACAACGACGACGAAGATGACTATGACGACAATAACGACAACGACGACGACGACATCAACAACCACAACGACAACGACAACAATAACAACAACGACAACAACAACCACAACAACAATGACAACAACAACAACGACAACAACGACGACGACGATAACGACAACAACGACGAAAACAATTACGACAACGACAATAACAACAACGACGACAACAATAACAACAACGACAACAACGACAACTTCGACAACAACGACAACAACAACAACAACAACAACAACAACGACAACGAACACGACGACGACGACAACAACAACAATGTCGATGACAACAAAAATGACAACAACAACAACATCAACAACAACAACAACAACGACAACAAAGACGACGACGACAACAACAACAACAACGATGACGACGACGACAACAACAACGACAACCACAACAACAATTACAACAACGACCACAACGACAACATCGACAACAACGGCAACAACAACAACAACAACAACAACAACAACAACAACGACAACAACGACAACAATAACAACAATAACCACAACGACAACAACGACAACAAAAACAACAACGATACCAACAACGACGACGACAACAACAACTACAACAACAACGATAACAACAAAGACAACAACATCAACAACAACAACTACAACCACGACGACGACGGCGACGACGACGACGATGACAACAACAACAACAACAACAACGACAACAACAACAACGAAAACAACGACAACAACAACAACAATATCAATAACGACAAAAACAACGACAACAACAACGACAACAACAATAACGACGACGACAACGACAACAACAACAACAACAACAATAACAAAAAATGACAACGACGACGACGACAACAACGACAACAACAACAACAACAACGACAACAACAACGACGATGACGACAACAACAACAACGACAACCACAACAACGAAAACAACAACCACAACAACGACAACAACAACAACGACAACAGCAACAACAACGATAACAACAATAACAACATAGACGATGACGAAAACAATAACAACAACAACAATAACTACGACAACGACCACGACGACAACAACAATAACAACAAGAACGACAACAACAACAACAACAACAACAACAACGACAACAAACACGACGACGACGACAACAACAACAATGACGATGACAACAAAAATGACAACAACAACAACATCAACAACAACAACAACAACGATAACTACGACAACGACCACGAAGACGACAACAACAATAACAACAACAACGACAACAATAACAACAACGACAACAACGACAACAAAAACAACAACAACAACGACGACGACGACGACAACAACAACATCATCAACAACGACGACGATGACGACAACAACAAAAATGACAAAAACAACAACAACAACAGCAACAACAACGACGACAACAACGACAACAACGACAACAACGACAACAACAACAACAAAGACGACTACAACAACAACAACGACAACGATAACAATAACAAAAAACGACAACAACGACGACAACAACAACAATGACAACAACGACAACAACAACAACAACTATAACAACGACGAAAAACGACAACAACGACGACGACAACAACGACAACAACAACAACGACTACAACAACAACAACGACAAAAACAACGACAACAACAACAACGATAACAACAACAACAACGACAACCACAACAACGACAACGACGACGACGACGACGACGACGATGATGAAAACAACAACGACAACAACAACAACAACGGCGACGATGACAACGACAACCACAACGACGACAACAACAACGACGACGACGACGAAGATGTCGATGACGACAATAACGACAACTATGACGACGACATTAACAACAACGACAACGAGAACAATAACAACAACGACAACAACCACAACAACAACAATAACAACAACGACGACAACAATTACAACAATGACCACAACGACAACATCGACAACAACGGCAACAAGAAGAACAACAACAACAACAACAACGACAACAACGACAACAAAAACAACAATAACAACGACGACGACGACGACGACAACAACAACATCAACAACGACGACGACGATGACGAAAACAACAAAAACGACAAAAACATCAATAACAACAGCAACAACAACGACGACAACAACGACAACAACAACAACGAAAACAACGACAACAATATCAATAACGACAAAAACAACGACAACAACAACGAGAACAACAACGACAACAACAATAACGACGACGACAACGACAACAACAACAACAACAACAATAACAAAAAATGACAACGACGACGACGACAAAAACGACAACAACAACAACAACAACAACGACAACAACAACGACGATGACGACAACAACAACAACGACAACCACAACAACGAAAACAACAACCACAACAACGACAACAACAACAACAACAACAGCAACAACAACAACTACAACCACGACGACGACGGCGACGACGACGACGATGACAACAACAACAACAACAACAACGACAACAACAACAACGAAAACAACGACAACAACAACAACAATATCAATAACGACAAAAACAACGACAACAACAACGACAACAACAATAACGACGACGACAACGAAAACAACAACAACAACAACAACAACAAAAAATGACAACGACGACGACGACAACAACGACAACAACAACAACAACAACGACAACAACAACGACGATGACGACAACAACAACAACGACAACCACAACAACGAAAACAACAACCACAACAACGACAACAACAACAACGACAACAGCAACAACAACGATAACAACAATAACAACATAGACGATGACGAAAACAATAACAACAACAACAATAACTACGACAACGACCACGACGACAACAACAATAACAACAAGAACGACAACAACAACAACAACAACAACAACAACGACAACAAACACGACGACGACGACAACAACAACAATGACGATGACAACAAAAATGACAACAAAAATGACAACAACAACAACATCAACAACAACAACAACAACGATAACTACGACAACGACCACGAAGACGACAACAACAATAACAACAACAACGACAACAATAACAACAACGACAACAACGACAACAAAAACAACAACAACAACGACGACGACGACGACAACAACAACATCATCAACAACGACGACGACGACGACAACAACAAAAATGACAAAAACAACAACAACAACAGCAACAACAACGACGACAACAACGACAACAACGACAACAACGACAACAACAACAACAAAGACGACTACAACAACAACAACGACAACGATAACAATAACAAAAAACGACAACAACGACGACAACAACAACAATGACAACAACGACAACAACAACAACAACAATAACAACGACAACAACGACGAAAAACGACAACAACGACGACGACAACAACGACAACAACAACAACGACTACAACAACAACAACGACAAAAACAACGACAACAACAACAACGATAACAACAACAACAACGACAACCACAACAACGACAACGACGACGACGACGACGACGATGATGAAAACAACAACGACAACAACAACAACAACGGCGACGATGACAACGACAACCACAACGACGACAACAACAACGACGACGACGACGAAGATGACGATGACGACAATAACGACAACTATGACGACGACATTAACAACAACGACAACGAGAACAATAACAACAACGACAACAACCACAACAACAACAATAACAACAACGACGACAACAATTACAACAATGACCACAACGACAACATCGACAACAACGGCAACAAGAAGAAGAAGAACAACAACAACAACGACAACAACGACAACAAAAACAACAATAACAACGACGACGACGACGACGACAACAACAACATCAACAACGACGACGACGATGACGAAAACAACAAAAACGACAAAAACATCAATAACAACAGCAACAACAACGACGACAACAACGACAACAACAACAACGAAAACAACGACAACAATATCAATAACGACAAAAACAACGACAACAACAACGAGAACAACAACGACAACAACAATAACGATGACGACAACGACAACAACAACAACAACAACAATAACAAAAAATGACAACGACGACGACGACAAAAACGACAACAACAACAACAACAACAACGACAACAACAACGACGATGACGACAACAACAACAACGACAACCACAACAACGAAAACAACAACCACAACAACGACAACAACAACAACAACAACAGCAACAACAACGATAACAACAACAACAACATAGACGATGACGAAAACAATAACAACAACAACGATAACTACGACAACGACCACGACGACAACAACAATAACAAGAAGAACGACAACAATAACAACAACGACAACAACGACAACAACGACAACAACAACAACAACAACGACGACGACGACGACAACAACAACATCAACAACGACGACGACGACAACAACAACAAAAACGACAAAAACAACAATAACAACAACAACAACAACGACGACACCAACGACAACAACAACAACAACAACGACTACACCAACAACAACACCAACGACAACGACAACAATGACGAAAAATGACAACAACGACGACGACAACAACGACAACAACAACAACAACAACAACAACAACGACAACGACAACAATAACAAAAAACGACAACAAAGACAACAACAACAACAACAACAACGACAACAACGACGAAAAACGACAACAACGACGACGACAACAACGACAACAACAACAACGACTACAACAACAACAACGATAAAAACAACGACGACAACCAAAACAACAACAACAACAACGACAACGAAGATGACTATGACGACAATAACGACAACGACGACGATGACATCAACAACCACAACGACAACGACAACAATAACAACAACGACAACAACAACCACAACAACAATGACAACAACAACAACGACAACAACGACGACGACGATAACGACAACAACGACGAAAACAATTACGACAACGACAATAACAACAACGACGACAACAATAACAACAACGACAACAACAACAACAACAACAACAACAACAACGACAACAAACACGACGACGACGACAACAACAACAATGACGATGACAACAAAAATGACAACAACAACAACATCAACAACAACAACAACAACGACAACAAAGACGACGACGACAACAACAACAACAACGATGACGACGACGACAACAACAACGACAACCACAACAACAATTACAACAACGACCACAACGACAACATCGACAACAACGGCAACAACAACAACAACAACAACAACAACAACAACAACGACAACAACGACAACAATAACAACAATAACCACAACGACAACAACGACAACAAAAACAACAACGATACCAACAACGACGACGACAACAACAACTACAACAACAACGATAACCACAAAGACAACAACATCAACAACAACAACTACAACCACGACGACGACGGCTACGACGACGACGATGACAACAACAACAACAACAACAACGACAACAACAACAACGAAAACAACGACAACAACAACAACAATATCAATAACGACAAAAACAACGACAACAACAACGACAACAACAATAACGACGACGACAACGACAACAACAACAACAACAACAATAACAAAAAATGACAACGACGACGACGACAACAACGACAACAACAACAACAACAACGACAACAACAACGACGATGACGACAACAACAACAACGACAACCACAACAACGAAAACAACAACCACAACAACGACAACAACAACAACGACAACAGCAACAACAACGATAACAACAATAACAACATAGACGATGACGAAAACAATAACAACAACAAAAATAACTACGACAACGACCACGACGACAACAACAATAACAACAAGAACGACAACAACAACAACAACAACAACAACAACGACAACAAACACGACGACGACGACAACAACAACAATGACGATGACAACAAAAATGACAACAACAACAACATCAACAACAACAACAACAACGATAACTACGACAACGACCACGAAGACGACAACAACAATAACAACAACAACGACAACAATAACAACAACGACAACAACGACAACAAAAACAACAACAACAACGACGACGACGACGACAACAACAACATCATCAACAACGACGACGATGACGACAACAACAAAAATGACAAAAACAACAACAACAACAGCAACAACAACGACGACAACAACGACAACAACGACAACAACGACAACAACAACAACAAAGACGACTACAACAACAACAACGACAACGACAACAACAACAATAACAACGACAACAACGACGAAAAACGACAACAACGACGACGACAACAACGACAACAACAACAACGACTACAACAACAACAACGACAAAAACAACGACAACAACAACAACAACAACAACGACAACGACAACAATAACAAAAAACGACAACAACGACGACAACAACAACAATGTCAACAACGACAACAACAACAACAACAATAACAACGACAACAACGACGAAAAACGACAACAACGACGACGACAACAACGACAACAACAACAACGACTACAACAACAACAACGACAAAAACAACGACAACAACAACAACGATAACAACAACAACAACGACAACCACAACAACGACAACGACGACGACGACGACGACGACGATGATGAAAACAACAACGACAACAACAACAACAACGGCGACGATGACAACGACAACCACAACGACGACAACAACAACGACGACGACGACGAAGATGACGATGACGACAATAACGACAACTATGACGACGACATTAACAACAACGACAACGAGAACAATAACAACAACGACAACAACCACAACAACAACAATAACAACAACGACGACAACAATTACAACAATGACCACAACGACAACATCGACAACAACGGCAACAAGAAGAACAACAACAACAACAACAACGACAACAACGACAACAAAAACAACAATAACAACGACGACGACGACGACGACAACAACAACATCAACAACGACGACGACGATGACGAAAACAACAAAAACGACAAAAACATCAATAACAACAGCAACAACAACGACGACAACAACGACAACAACAACAACGAAAACAATATCAATAACGACAAAAACAACGACAACAACAACGAGAACAACAACGACAACAACAATAACGACGACGACAACGACAACAACAACAACAACAACAATAACAAAAAATGACAACGACGACGACGACAAAAACGACAACAACAACAACAACAACAACGACAACAACAACGACGATGACGACAACAACAACAACGACAACCACAACAACGAAAACAACAACCACAACAACGACAACAACAACAACAACAACAGCAACAACAACGATAACAACAACAACAACATAGACGATGACGAAAACAATAACAACAACAACGATAACTACGACAACGACCACGACGACAACAACAATAACATGAAGAACGACAACAATAACAACAACGACAACAACGACAACAACGACAACAACAACAACAACAACGACGACGACGACGACAACAACAACATCAACAACGACGACGACGACAACAACAACAAAAACGACAAAAACAACAATAACAACAACAACAACAACAACGACACCAACGACAACAACGACAACAACAACAACAACAACGACTACACCAACAACAACACCAACGACAACGACAACAATGACGAAAAATGACAACAACGACGACGACAACAACGACAACAACAACAACAACAACAACAACAACGACAACGACAACAATAACAAAAAACGACAACAACGACGACAACAACAACAGTGACAACAAAGACAACAACAACAACAACAACAACGACAACAACGACGAAAAACGACAACAACGACGACGACAACAACGACAACAACAACAACGAGTACAACAACAACAACGATAAAAACAACGACGACAACCAAAACAACAACAACAACAACGACGACGAAGATGACTATGACGACAATAACGACAACGACGACGACGACATCAACAACCACAACGACAACGACAATAATAACAACAACGACAACAACAACCACAACAACAATGACAACAACAACAACGACGACGACGATAACGACAACAACGACGAAAACAATTACGACAACGACAATAACAACAACGACGACAACAATAACAACAACGACAACCACGACAACTTCGACAACAACGACAACAACAACAACAACAACAACAACAACAACGACAACAAACACGACGACGACGACAACAACAACAATGACGATGACAACAAAAATGACAACAACAACAACATCAACAACAACAACAACGACAACAACAAAGACGACGACGACAACAACAACAACAACGATGACGACGACGACAACAACAACGACAACCACAACAACAATTACAACAACGACCACAACGACAACATCGACAACAACGGCAACAACAACAACAACAACAACAACAACAACAACAACGACAACAACGACAACAATAACAACAATAACCACAACGACAACAACGACAACAAAAACAACAACGATACCAACAACGACGACGACAACAACAACTACAACAACAACGATAACAACAAAGACAACAACATCAACAACAACAACTACAACCACGACGACGACGGCGACGACGACGACGATGACAACAACAACAACAACAACAACGACAACAACAACAACGAAAACAACGACAACAACAACAACCATATCAATAACGACAAAAACAACGACAACAACAACGACAACAACAATAACGACGACGACAACGACAACAACAACAACAACAACAATAACAAAAAATGACAACGACGACGACGACAACAACGACAACAACAACAACAACAACGACAACAACAACGACGATGACGACAACAACAACAACGACAACCACAACAACGAAAACAACAACCACAACAACGACAACAACAACAACGACAACAGCAACAACAACGATAACAACAAGAACGACAACAACAACAACAACAACAACAACAACGACAACAAACACGACGACGACGACAACAACAACAATGACGATGACAACAAAAATGACAACAACAACAACATCAACAACAACAACAACAACGATAACTACGACAACGACCACGAAGACGACAACAACAACAACAATAACAACAACAACGACAACAATAACAACAACGACAACAACGACAACAAAAACAACAACAACAACGACGACGACGACGACAACAACGACATCATCAACAACGACGACGACGACGACAACAACAAAAATGACAAAAACAACAACAACAACAGCAACAACAACGACGACAACAACGACAACAACGACAACAACAACAACAAAGACGACTACAACAACAACAACGACAACGATAACAATAACAAAAAACGACAACAACGACGACAACAACAACAATGACAACAACGACAACAACAACAACAACAATAACAACGACAACAACGACGAAAAACGACAACAACGACGACGACAACAACGACAACAACAACAACGACTACAACAACAACAACGACAAAAACAACGACAACAACAACAACGATAACAACAACAACAACGACAACCACAACAACGACAACGACGACGACGACGACGACGATGATGAAAACAACAACGACAACAACAACAACAACGGCGACGATGACAACGACAACCACAACGACAACAACAACAACGACGACGACGACGAAGATGACGATGACGACAATAACGACAACTATGACGACGACATTAACAACAACGACAACTAGAACAATAACAACAACGACAACAACCACAACAACAACAATAACAACAACGACGACAACAATTACAACAATGACCACAACGACAACATCGACAACAACGGCAACAAGAAGAAGAACAACAACAACAACAACGACAACAACGACAACAAAAACAACAATAACAACGACGACGACGACGACGACAACAACAACATCAACAACGACGACGACGATGACGAAAACAACAAAAACGACAAAAACATCAATAACAACAGCAACAACAACGACGACAACAACGACAACAACGACAACAACAACAACAACAACGACTACACCAACAAAAACAACAATAACGCCAACGACAACAATGACGAAAAACGACAACAACAACAACGACGACGACGACGAAGATGACGATGACGACAATAACGACAACTATGACGACGAC
Source organism: Pulicaria dysenterica (assembly GCA_947179395.2). NCBI lineage: Eukaryota > Viridiplantae > Streptophyta > Magnoliopsida > Asterales > Asteraceae > Pulicaria > Pulicaria dysenterica. The sequence continues at coordinate 73,527,804 of OX359295.1, read as the reverse complement.
ATTAACAACAACGACAACTAGAACAATAACAACAACGACAACAACCACAACAACAACAATAACAACAACGACGACAACAATTACAACAATGACCACAACGACAACATCGACAACAACGGCAACAAGAAGAAGAACAACAACAACAACAACGACAACAACGACAACAAAAACAACAATAACAACGACGACGACGACGACGACAACAACAACATCAACAACGACGACGACGATGACGAAAACAACAAAAACGACAAAAACATCAATAACAACAGCAACAACAACGACGACAACAACGACAACAACGACAACAACAACAACAACAACGACTACACCAACAAAAACAACAATAACGCCAACGACAACAATGACGAAAAACGACAACAACGACAACAGCGACAACAACAACGACGACGACCACAACAACAACAACGACAACCACAACAACGAAAACAACAACCACAACAACGACAACAACAACAACGACAACAGCAACAACGACAACAACAATGATGACGACGATGATGACGATTATGAAAACAACAACGACAACAACAACAACGACGACGACGACGAAGATGACGATGACGACAATAACGACAACTATGACGACGACATTAACAACAACGACAACGAGAACAATAACAACAACGACAACAACCACAACAACAACAATAACAACAACGACGACAACAATTACAACAATGACCACAACGACAACATCGACAACAACGGCAACAACAACAACAACAACAACAACAACGACAACAACGATAACAAAAACAACAATAACAACGACGACGACGACGACGACAACAACAACATCAACAACGACGACGACGATGACGAAAACAACAAAAATGACAAAAACATCAATAACAACAGCAACAACAACGACGACAACAACGACAACAACGACAACAACAACAACAACAACGACTACACCAACAAAAACAACAATAACACCAACGACAACAATGACGAAAAACGACAACAACGACAACAGCGACAACAACAACGACGACGACGACAACAACAACAACGACAACCACAACAACGAAAACAACAACCACAACAACGACAACAACAACAACGACAACAGCAACAACGACAACAACAATGACGACGACGATGATGACGATTATGAAAACAACAACGACAACAACAACAACGATAACAACAACTACAACGTAGACGGTGACAAAAACAATAACTACAACAACGATAACTACGACAACAACCACGACAACGACCACGAAGACGACAACAACAATAACAACAACAACGACAACAATAACAACAACGACAACAACAACAACGACAACAACAACAACAACAACGACGACGACGGCGACAACAACAACAACATCAACAACGACGACGACGACGACGACAACAACAAAAACGACAAAAACAACAACAACAACAGCAACAACAACGACGACAACAACGACAACAACGACAACAACAACAACAACGACGACTACAACAACAACAACAACAACAACAACAACAACGACAACGACAACAATGACGAAAAACGACAACAACGACGAAGACAACAACGACAACAACAACAACAACAACAACGACAACGACAACAATAACAAAAAACGACAACAACGACGACAACAACAACAATGACAACAACGACAACAACAACGACGACTACAACAACAACAACGACAAAAACAACGACAACAACAACAACGATAACAAAAACAACAACGACAACCACAACAACGACAACAACAATGACAACAACAACAACGACGACGACGACGACGACGACGATGATGACAACAACAACGACAACAACAACAACGGCGACGATGACGATGACAACCACAACAACAACAACAACAACAATGACGACGACGAAGATGACGATGACGGCAATAACGACAACTACGACGACGACATCAACAACAACAACGACAACGAGAACAATAACAACAACGACTACAACGAGAACAACAACCACAACAACAATGACAACAACAACAACGACAACAACGACGACAACAACGACGAAAACAATTACGACAACGACAACAACAACAACAACAGCGACGACAACAATAACAACAACGACAACAACGACAACATCGACAACAACGGTAACAACAACAACAACAACAACAACGACAACAACAACAACAACAACGACAACAAAGACGACGACGACAACAACAACAACAACAACGATAACAACAGAGACAACAACAGCAACGACAACAATAACAACAACGACGACAATAACAACAACGACAACAACGACAACAACAACAACAATAACAATAACGACAACAACAACGACAACAACAATAACGACGACGACAACGACGACGACGACGACAACAACAACAATAACAACAACAATGACAACGACAACAATGACGAAAAACGACAACAACGACAAAGACAACAACGACAACAACAACAACAACAACAACGACAACGACAACAATAACAAAAAACGACAACAACGACGACAACAACAACAATGTCAACAACGACAACAACAACGACGACTACAACAACAACAACGACAAAAACAATGACAACAACAACAACGATAACAACAACAACGACAACCACAACAACGACAACAACAATGACAACAACAACAACGACGACGACGACGACGACGACGATGATGACAACAACAACGACAACAACAACAACAACAACAACGACAACGACAACAATAACAAAAAACGACAACAACGACGACAACAACAACAATGTCAACAACGACAACAATAACAACAACGACAACAACAACAACGACAACAACAACAACAACAACAACGACGACGACGGCGACAACAACAACAACATCAACAACGACGACGACGACGACGACAACAACAAAAACGACAAAAACAACAACAACAACAGCAACAACAACGACGACAACAACGACAACAACGACAACAACAACAACAACGACGACTACAACAACAACAACAACAACAACAACAACGACAACGACAACAATGACGAAAAACGACAACAACGACGAAGACAACAACGACAACAACAACAACAACAACAACGACAACGACAACAATAACAAAAAACGACAACAACGACGACAACAACAACAATGACAACAACGACAACAACAACGACGACTACAACAACAACAACGACAAAAACAACGACAACAACAACAACGATAACAAAAACAACAACGACAACCACAACAACGACAACAACAATGACAACAACAACAACGACGACGACGACGACGACGACGATGATGACAACAACAACGACAACAACAACAACGGCGACGATGACGATGACAACCACAACAACAATGACGACGACGAAGATGACGATGACGGCAATAACGACAACTACGACGACGACATCAACAACAACAACGACAACGAGAACAATAACAACAACGACAACAACGACAACAACAACCACAACAACAATGACAACAACAACAACGAGAACAACGACGACAACAACGACGAAAACAATTACGACAACGACAACAACAACAACAACAGCGACGACAACAATAACAACAACGACAACAACGACAACATCGACAACAACGGTAACAACAACAACAACAACAACAACGACAACAACAACGACAACAACGAGAACAACAACCACAACAACAATGACAACAACAACAACGACAACAACGACGACAACAACGACGAAAACAATTACGACAACGACAACAACAACAACAACAGCGACGACAACAATAACAACAACGACAACAACGAAAACATCGACAACAACGGTAACAACAACAACAACAACAACAACGACAACAACAACAACAACAACGACAACAAAGACGACGACGACAACAACAACAACAACAA
>OX359295.1:73458944-73513944 GCA_947179395.2 Pulicaria dysenterica | reverse complement strand
CAATGACAACAAAAACAACAACGATACTAACAACGACGACGACGACAACAACTACAACAACAACGATAACAACAAAGACAGCAACATCAACAACAACAACTACAACCACCACGACGACGGCGACGACGACGACGATGACAACAACAACAACAACAACAACGACAACAACAACAACGACAACAACAACCACAAAATCAATAACGACAAAAACAACGACAACAACAACGACAACAACAACGACAACAACAATAACGACGACAACAACGACAACAATAACAACAACAACAATAACAAAAAATGACAACGACGACGACGACAACAACAACAACAACGACAACAACAACGACGACGACGACAACAACAACAATGACAACCACAACAACGAAAACAACAACCACAACAACGACAACAACAACCACAACAACAACAACGACAACAGCAACAACGACAACAACAACGACGACGATGACGATGACGATTATGAAAACAACAACGACAACAACAACAACGTAGACGATAACAAAAACAATAACAACAACAACGATAACTACGACAACTACCACGACGACAACAACAATAACAACAACAACGACAACAATAACAACAACGACAACAACGACAACAACAACAACAACAACGACGACGACGACGACGACGACGACAACAACAACATCAACAACGACGACGACGACGACGACAACAACAAAAACGACAAAAACAACAATAACAACAGTAACAACAATGACGACAACAACGACAACAACAACAACAACAACAACAACGACTACACCAACAACAACAACAACAACACCAACGACAACGACAACAATGACGAAAAACGACAACAACGACAACAACAACAACAACAACAACAACGACAACGACAACAATAACAAAAAACGACAACAACGACGACAACAACAACAATGACAACAACGACAACAACAACAACAACAACGACAACAACAACAACAATAACAACGACAACAACGACGAAAAACGACAACAACGACGACGACAACAACGACAACAACAACAACGACTACAACAACAACGACAAAAACAACGACGACAACCACAACAACAACAACAACAACGACGACGACGACAATGATAACAACAACAACGACAACAACGACGACGACAACAATAACAACAACAACGACGACGACGACGACAATGACAACAACATCAACAACCACAATGACAACGACAACAATAACCACAACGACAACAACAACAACAACAACAACAACAACAACAACAATAACAACGACAACAACGACGAAAAACGACAACAACGACGACGACAACAACGACAACAACAACAAAGACTACAACAACAACGACAAAAACAACGACGACAACCACAACAACAACAACAACAACGACGACGACGACAATGACAACAACAACAACGACAACAACGACGACGACAACAATAACAACAACAACGACGACGACGACGACAATGACAACAACATCAACAACCACAACGACAACGACAACAATAACCACAACGACAACAACAACCACAACAACAATGACAAGAACAACAACGACAACAACGACGACGACGACAAAGACAACAACGACGAAAACAATTACGACAACGACAACAACAACAACGACGACAACAATAACAACAACGACAACAACGACAACATCGACAACAACAACAACAACAACAACAACGACAACAACAACAACAACAACGACAACAACAACAACAACAACAACAACAACGACAACAACAACAACGACAACAAAGACGACGACGACGACAACAACAACAATGACGATGACAACAAAAATGACAACAACAACAACATCAACAGCGACAACAACAACAACAACAACGACAACAAAGACGACGACGACGACAACAACAACAACGATGACGACGACAAGAACAACGACAACCACAACAACGAAATCAACAATAACAACAACAACCACAACAACGACAACAGCAACAACGACAACAACAACAACGACAACAACGACGATAAAAAAAAAGACAACAACAGCAACGACGATAACAACGACAAGAACATCAACGACGATAACAACAATAACGTCAAAAACAACGACAACATCAACAACAACGACAACAACAACAACGACAACAACAACAACGACAACAACAACAACGACAACGACAACTACAACAACGTCAGCAACAACGACAACAACAATGACAACAACAACAACGACGACGACGACGATGATGACAACTACAACGACAACAACAACAAAGGCGACGATGACGACGACAACCACAACAACAACAACAAAAACAACACCAACATCAACAACGACAACGACGAAGACGACGAAGATGACGATGTTGACAACGACGACGACAACAACGACAAAAGTAACAACAACGACAACAATAACAACAAACCCGACAACAATAACCACAACGACAACAACGACGACAACAACTACAACAACAACGATAACAACAAACACAGCAACAGCAACGACAACAACTGCAACCACGACGACGACGACGGCGACGACGACGACGATGACAATAACAACAACAACAACGACAACAACAACAACGACAACAACAACAACAACGACAACAACAACAACAATATGAATAACGACAACTACGACGACGACATCAACAACAACAACGACAACGAGAACAATAACAACAACGACAACAACGACAACAACAACCACAACAACAATGACAACAACAACAACGACAACAACGACGACAACAACGACGAAAATAATTACGACAACGACAACAACAACAACAACAGCGACGACAACAATAACAACAACGACAACAACGACAACATCGACAACAACGGTAACAACAACAACAACAACAACAACGACAACAACAACAACAATAACGACAACAAAGACGACGACGACAACAACAACAACAACAACGATAACAACAAAGACAACAACAGCAACGACAACAATAACAACAACGACGACAATAACAACAACGACAACAACGACAACAACAACAACAATAACAATAACGACAACAACAACGACAACAACAATAACGACGACGACAACGACGACGACGACGACAACAACAAGAATAACAACAACAACGACAACGACAACAATGACGAAAAACGACAACAACGACGAAGACAACAACGACAACAACAACAACAACAACAACGACAACGACAACAATAACAAAAAACGACAACAACGACGACAACAACAACAATGACAACAACGACAACAACAACGACGACTACAACAACAACAACGACAAAAACAATGACAACAACAACAACGATAACAACAACAACAACGACAACCACAACAACGACAACAACAATGACAACAACAACAACGACGACGACGACGACGACGACGATGATGACAACAACAACGACAACAACAACAACGGCGACGATGACGATGACAACCACAACAACAACAACAACAACAACAACGACGACGAAGATGATGATGACGGCAATAACGACAATTACGACGACGACATCAACAACAACAACGACAACGTGAACAATAACAACAACGACAACAACGACAACAACAACCACAACAACAATGACAACAACAACAACGACGACAACAATAACAACAACGACAACAACGACAACATCGACAACAACAACGACAACAACAACAACAACAACGACAACAACAACAACAAAAACGACAACAAAGACGACGACGACGACCACAACAACAACAACAACGATAACAACAAAGACAACAACAGCAACGACAACAATAACAACAACGACGACAATAACAACAACGACAACAACGACAACAACAACAATAACAATAACGACAACAACAACGACAACAACAATAACGACGCGACAACGACGACGACGACGACAACAACAACAATAACTACGACAACGACCACGACGAAGACAACAACAATAACAACAACAACGACAACAATAACAACAACGATAAAACGACAACAACAACAACAACGACAACAACATCGATAACAACGACGACCACGACAACAACAACATAACAACGACAACGACGATGATGATGACGACGACGACGATGACGACAACAACAACAACAACAACAACAACAACGATGACGACGACGACAACAACAACGATAACCACAACAACGAAAAAAACAACCACAACAACTACAACAGAAACAACAACGATAACCACAACAACGACGATAAAACAAAGACAACAACAGGAACGACGATAACAACGACAACAACAACAAAAACGATAACAACAACAACGACAAAAACAACGACAACAACAACAACGACAACAACGACAACAACAACCACAACAACAATGACAACAACAACAACGACAACAACGACGACAACAACGACGAAAACAATTACGACAACAACAACAACAACAGCGACGACAATAATAACAACAACGACAACAACGACAACATCGACAACAACGGTAACAACAACAACAACAACAACAACGACAACAACAACAACAACAACGACAACAAAGACGACGACGACAACAACAACAACAACAACGATAACAACAAAGACAACAACAGCAACGACAACAATAACAACAACGACGACAATAACAACAACGACAACAACGACAACAACAACAACAATAACAATAACGACAACAACAACGACAACAACAATAACAATAACGACAACGACGACGACGACGACAACAACAACAATAACAACAACAACGACAACGACAACAATGACGAAAAACGACAACAACGACGAAGACAACAACGACAACAACAACAACAACAACAACGACAACGACAACAATAACAAAAAACGACAACAACGACGACAACATCAACAATGACAACAACGACAACAACAACGACGACTACAACAACAACAACGACAAAAACAACGACAACAACAACAACGATAACAACAACAACAACGACAACCACAACAACGACGACAACAATGACAACAACAACAACGACGACGACGATGATGACAACAACAACGACAACAACGACAACAACAACAACAATAACAATAACGACAACAACAATAACGACGCGAAAACGACGACGACGACGACAACAACAACAATAACTACGACAACGACCACGACGAAAACAACAACAATAACAACGACAACGACAACAATAACAACAACGATAAAACGACAACAACAACAACAACGACAACAACATCGATAACAACGACGACGACGACAACAACAACATAACAACGACAACGACGATGACGATGACGACAACAACAACAACAACAACAACAACGATGACGACGACGACAACAACAACGATATCCACAACAACGAAAAAAACAACCACTACAACTACAAAAGAAACAACAACGATAACCACAACAACGACGATAAAACAAAGACAACAACAGCAACGACGATAACAACGACAACAACAACAACAACGATAACAACAACAACGACAAAAACAACGACAACAACAACAACAATAACAATAACGACAACAACAATAACGACGCGAAAACGACGACGACGACGACAACAACAACAATAACTACGACAACGACCACGACGAAGACAACAACAATAACAACAACAACGACAACAATATCAACAACGATAAAACGACAACAACAACAACAACGACAACAACATCGATAACAACGACGACCACGACAACAACAACATAACAACGACAACGACGATGACGATGACGACGACGACGATGACGACAACAACAACAACAACAACAACGATGACGACGACGACAACAACAACGATAACCACAACAACGTAAAAAACAACCACAACAACTACAACAGAAACAACAACGATAACCACAACAACGACGATAAAACAAAGACAACAACAGCAACGACGATAACAACGACAACAACAACAACAACGATAACAACAACAACGACAAAAACAACGACAACAACAACAACGACAACAACGACAACAACAACCACAACAACAAAGACAACAACAACAACGACAACAACGACGACAACAACGACGAAAACAATTACGACAACAACAACAACAACAGCGACGACAATAATAACAACAACTACAACAACGACAACATCGACAACAACGGTAACAACAACAACAACAACAACAACAACAACAACGACAACAAAGACGACGACGACAACAACAACAACAACAACGATAACAACAAACACAACAACAGCAACGACAACAATAACAACAACGACGACAATAACAACAACGACAACAACGACAACAACGACAACAACGACAACAACAACAACAATAACAATAACGACAACAACAACGACAACAACAATAACAATAACGACAACGACGACGACGACGACAACAACAACAATAACAACAACAACGACAACGACAACAATGACGAAAAACGACAACAACGACGAAGACAACAACGACAACAACAACAACAACAACGACAACGACAACAATAACAAAAAACGACAACAACGACGACAACAACAACAATGACAACAACGACAACAACAACGACGACTACAACAACAACAACGACAAAAATAACGACAACAACAACAACGATAACAACAACAACAACGACAACCACAACAACGACAACAACAATGACAACAAAAACAACGACGACGACGACGACGACGATGATGACAACAACAACGACAACAACGACAACAACAACAACAATAACAATAACGACAACAACAATAACGACGCGAAAACGACGACGACCACGACAACAACAACAATAACTACGACAACGACCACGACGAAGACAACAACAATAACAACAACAACGACAACATTAACAACAACGATAAAACGACAACAACAACAACAACGACAACAACATCGATAACAACGACGACGACGACCACAACAACATAACAACGACAACGACGATGACGATGACGACGACGACGATGACGACAACAACAACAAAAACAACAACAACGATGACGACGACGACAACAACAACGATAACCACAACAACGAAAAAAACAACCACTACAACTACAAAAGAAACAACAACGATAACCACAACAACGACGATAAAACAAAGACAACAACAGCAACGACGATAACAACGACAACAACAACAACAACGATAACAACAACAACGACAAAAACAACGACAACAACAACAACGACAATAACGACAACAACAACAACGACAACAACAACAACAACAACGACAACTACAACAACGACAGCAACAACTACAACAACAATGACAACAACAACAACAACAACGACGACGACGATGATGACAACAACAATGACAACAACAACAAAGGCGACGATGACGACGACAACCACAACAACAACAACAAAAACAACAACAACAACAACTACGACAACGACGAAGACGACGAAGACGACGATGATGACGACGACGACAACAACAACGACAACCACAACGACAACAACGACAACAAAAACAACAACGATACCAACAATGACGACGACGACAATAACTACAACAACAACGATAACAACAAACACAGCAACAGCAACGTCAACAACTACAACCACGACGACGACGACGGCGACTACGACGACGATGACAACAACAACAACAACAACGACAACAACGACAACAACAACAACAATATCAATAACGACAACAACAATAACGATGACGACAACGACAACAATAACAACAACAACAATAACAAAAAATGACAACGACGACGACGACAACAACGACAACAACAACAACAACAACGACAACAACAACGACGACGACGACAACAACAACAACGACGACAACGAAAACAACAACCACAACAACGACAACAACAACGACAACAACGACAACGACAACAAGAACAACGACAACAATAATGACGACGAAGACGATGACGATTATGAAAACAACAACAACAACGTAGACGATGACGAAAACAATAACAACAACAACAATAACTACGACAACGACGACGACAACAATAACAAAAACAACGACAACAATAACAACAACGACAACAACGACAACAACAACAACGACAACAAAAACGACGATGACGACGATGATGAAAACAACAACGACAACAACAACAACAACAACAAAAACAACAACAACAACAACTACGACAACGACGAAGACGACGAAGACGACGATGATGACGACGACGACAACAACAACGACAACCACAACGACAACAAAGACAACAAAAACAACAACGATACCAACAATGACGACGACGACAATAACTACAACAACAACGATAACAACAAAGACAGCAACAGCAACGTCAACAACTACAACCACGACGACGACGACGGCGACTACGACGACGATGACAACAACAACAACAACAACGACAACAACGACAACAACAACAACAATATCAATAACGACAACAACAATAACGATGACGACAACGACAACAATAACAACAACAACAATAACAAAAAATGACAACGACGACGACGACAACAACGACAACAACAACAACAACAACGACAACAACAACGACGACGACGACAACAACAACAACGACGACAACGAAAACAACAACCACAACAACGACAACAACAACGACAACAACGACAACGACAACAAGAACAACGACAACAATAATGACGACGAAGACGATGACGATTATGAAAACAACAACAACAACGTAGACGATGACGAAAACAATAACAACAACAACAATAACTACGACAACGACGACGACAACAATAACAAAAACAACGACAACAATAACAACAACGACAACAACGACAACAACAACAACGACAACAAAAACGACGATGACGACGATGATGAAAACAACAACGACAACAACAACAACTATAACAACAACAACGACGACGACGAAAACAACAACAACAATAACTACGACAACGACCACGACAATGACAACAACAATAACAACAACTACGACAACAATAACAACAACAACAACAATGACAACAACAACAACGACAACAACAACAACAACGACAACTACAACAACGACAACAACAACGACAACAACAATGACAACAACAACAACGACGACGACGACGACGACGATGATGACAACAACAACGACTACAACAACAAAAGCGACAACAAGAACAACAACGACAACGACGAAGACGACGATGATGACAACGACGACGACGACAACAACAACAACAACGACAACGACAAAAGTAACAACAACGACAACGAAAACAACAACAACAAACCAGACAACAATAACCACAACGACAACAACGACAACAAAAACAACAACGATACCAACAACGACGACGACGACAACAACTACAACAACAACGATAACAACAAAGACAGCAACATCAACAACTACAACCACGACGACGACGGCGACGACGACGACGATGACAACAACAACAACAACAACGACAACAACAACAACGACAACAAAAACAACAATATCAATAACGACAAAAACAACGACAACAACAACGACAACAACAATAACGACGACGACAACGACAACAACAACAACAATAACAATAACAAAAAATGACAACGACAACGACGACAACAACGACAACAACAACAACAACAACGACAACAACAACGACGACGACGACAACAACAACAACGACAACCACAACAACGAATACAACAACCACAACAACGACAACAACAACGACAACAACAACAACGACAACAGCAACAACGACAACAACAATGACGACGACGATGATGACGATTATGAAAACAACAATAACAACAGCAACAACAACGACGACAACAACGACAACAACGACAACAACAACAACAACAACAACGACTACACCAACAACAACACCAACGACAACGACAACGACGATGACGACGAAGATGACTATGACGACAATAACGAAAACGACGACGACGACATCAACAACCACAACGACAACGACAACAATAACAACAACGACAATGACGACAACAACAACAACGACAACAACAACGACAACAAAAACGACGACGACGACGATGATGAAAACAACAACGACAACAACAACAACTATAACAACAACAACGACGACGACGACGACGACGAAAACAACAACAACAACAACAACAATAACTTCGACAACGACCACGACGATGACAACAACAATAACAACAACTACGACAACAATAACAACAACAACGATAATGACAACAACATTAACATCAATAACGACAACGACAACAATGACGAAAAACGACAACAACGACGACGACAACAACGACAACAACAACAACAACGAAAACAACAACATCGACAACGACAACAACAACAACCACAACAACAACAACAACGACAACTACAACAACGACAGCAACAACGACAACAACAATGACAACAACTACAACGACGACGACGACGGCGACGATGATGACAACAACAACGACAACAACAACAAAGGCGACAACAACAACAACAACGACAACGACGAAGACGACGATAATGACAACGACGACGACGACAACAACAACAACAACGACAACGACAAAAGTAACAACAACGACAACGACAACAACAAAAACAAACCCGACAACAATAACCACAACGACAACAACGACAACAAAAACAACAACGATACTAACAACAACGACGACGACAACAACTACAACAACAACGATAACAACAAAGACAGCAACAACAACAACTACAACCACCACGACGACGGCGACGACGACGACGATGACAACAACAACAACAACAACAACGACAACAACAACAACGACAACAACGACAACAACAACCACAATATCAATAACGACAAAAACAATGACAACAACAACGACAACAACAATAACGACGACAACAACGACAACAACAACAACAACAATAACAAAAAATGACAACGACGACGACGACGACAACAACAACAACGACAACAACAATGACGACGACGACAACAACAACAACGACAACCACAACAACGAAAACAACAACCATAACAACGACAACAACAACCACAACAACAACAACGACAACAGCAACAACGACAACAACAATGACGACGACGACGATGACGATTATGAAAACAACAACGACAACAACAACAACGTAGACGATGACGAAAACAATAACAACAACAACGATAACTACGACAACTACCACGACGACAACAACAATAACAACAACAACGACAACAATAACAACAACGACAACAACGACAACAACAACAACAACAACGACGACGACGACGACGACGACAACAACAACATCAACAACGACGACGACGACGACGACAACAACAAAAACGACAAAAACAACAATAACAACAGTAACAACAACGACGACAACAACGACAACAATGACAACAACAACAACAACAACAACAACAACGACTACACCAACAACAACAACAACAACACCAACGACAACGACAACAATGACGAAAAACGACAACAACAACGTCGACAACAACGACAACAACAACAACAACAACAACAACAACGACAACGACAACAATAACAAAAAACGACAACAACGACGACAACAACAACAATGACAACAACGACAACAACAACAACAACAACGACAACAACAACAACAACAACGACAACAACAACAACAATAACAACGACAACAACGACGAAAAACGACAACAACGACGACGACAACAACGACAACAACAACAACGACTACAACAACAACGACAAAATCAACGACGACAACCACAACAACCACAACAACAACGACGACGACGACAATGACAACAACAACAACGACAACAACGACGACGACAACAATAACAACAACGACGACGACGACGACAATGACAACAACATCAACAACCACAACGACAACGACAACAATAACCACAACGACAACAACAACCACAACAACAATGACAACAACAACAACGACAACAACGACGACGACGATAAAGACAACAACGACGAAAACAATTACGACAACGACAACAACAACAACGACGACAACAATAACAACAACGACAACAACGACAACATCGACAACAACAACAACAACAACAACAACGACAACAACAATAACAACAACAACAACGACAACAACAACAACAACAACAACAACAACAACAACGACCACAACAACAACAACAACAACGACAACAAAGACGACGACGACGACAACAACAACAATGACGATGACAACAAAAACGACAACAACAACAACATCAACAGCGACAACAACAACAACAACAACGACAAAAAAGACGACGACGACGACAACAACAACAACGATGACGACGACGACAAGAACAACGACAACCACAACAACGAAATCAACAATAACAACAACAACCACAACAATGACAACAGCAACAACGACAACAACAACAACGACAACAACGACGATAAAAAAAAAAGACAACAACAGCAACGACGATAACAACGACAACAACATCAACGACGATAACATCAATAACGTCAAAAACAACGACAACATCAACAACAACGACAACAACAACAACGACAACAACAACAACGACAACAACAACAACGACAACAACAACAACGACAACGACAACTACAACAACGTCAGCAACAACGACAACAACAATGACAACAACAACAACGACGACGACGACGACGATGATGACCACTACAACGACAACAACAACAAAGGCGACGATGACGACGACAACCACAACAACAACAACAAAAACAACAACAACATCAACTACGACAACGACGAAGACGACGAAGATGACGATGATGACAACGACGACGACAACAACAACAACAGCAACAACAACGACAAAAGTAACAACAACAACAAACCCGACAACAATAACCACAACGACAACAACGACGACAACAACTACAACAACAACGATAACAACAAAGACAGCAGCAGCAACGACAACAACTGCAACCACGACAACGACGACGGCGACGACGACGGCGACGACGACGACGATGACAATAACAACAACAACAACGACAACAACAACAACAACAATATTAATAACGACAAAAACAACGACATCAACAACCACAACAACAACGACAACAACAATAACGACGACGACAATGACAACAACAATAACAAAAACAACAATAACAAAAAATGACAACGACGACGACGAGAACAACGACAACAACAACAACAACAACGACAACAACGACAACCACAACAACGAAAACAACAACCACAACAACGACAACAACAACGGCAACAACAACAACGACAACAGCAACAACGACAACAACAATGACGACGACGACGATGACGATTCTGAAAACAACAATAACAACAGCAACAACAACGACGACAACAACGACAACAATGACAACAACAACAACAACAACGACTACACCAACAACAATACCAACGACAACGACAACAATGACGAAAAACGACAACAACGACGACGACAACAACGACAACAACAACAACAACAACGACAACGACAACAATAGCAAAAAACGACAACAACGACGACAACAACAACAATGACAACAACGACAACAACAACAACAACAACGACAACAACAACAACAACAACGACAACAACAACAACAATAATAACGACAACAACGACGAAAAACGACAACAACGACGACGACAACAACAACAACGACTACAAGAACAACAACGACAAAAACAACGACGATGACGACGAAGATGACTATGACGACAATAACGACAACGACGACGACGACATCAACAACCACAACGACAACGACAACAATAACAACAACGACAACGACGACAACAACAACAACGACAACAACAACGACAACAAAAACGACGACGACGACGATGATGAAAACAACAACGACAACAACAACAACTATAACAACAACAACGACGACGACGACGATGACGAAAACAACAACAACAACAACAACAATAACTACGACAACGACCACGACGATGACAACAACAATAACAACAACTACGACAACAATAACAACAACGACAACAACGACAACAACAACAACAACAACAACAACAACGATAATGACAACAACATCAACATCAACAACGACAACGACAACAATGACGAAAAACGACAACAACGACGACGACAACAACAACAACGACAACAACAACAACGACAACAACAACAACGACAACGACAACTACAACAACGTCAGCAACAACGACAACAACAATGACAACAACAACGACGACGACGACGACGACGACGACGACTATGATGACCACTACAACGACAACAACAACAAAGGCGACGATGACGACGACAACCACAACAACAACAACAAAAACAACAACAACATCAACTACGACAACGACGAAGACGACGAAGATGACGATGATGACAACGACGACGACAACAACAACAACAGCAACAACAACGACAAAAGTAACAACAACAACAAACCCGACAACAATAACCACAACGACAACAACGACGACAACAACTACAACAACAACGATAACAACAAAGACAGCAACAGCAACGACAACAACTGCAACCATGACAACGACGACGGCGACGACGACGGCGACGACGACGACGATGACAATAACAACAACAACAACGACAACAACAACAACGACAACAACAACAACATTATTAATAACGACAAAAACAACGACATCAACAACCACAACAACAACGACAACAACAATAACGACGACGACAATGACAACAACAACAACAAAAACAACAATAACAAAAAATGACATCAACAACAAAAACAACAACAACATCAACTACGACAACAACAACGACAACAACAACAACAACGACAACTACAACAACGACAGTAACAACGATAACAACAATGACAACAACAACAACGACGACGACCACGACGACGATGATGACAACAACAACGACAACAACAACAACGACAACAACGACAACAACAACAACAATATCAATAACGACAAAAACAACGAAAACAACAACGACAACAACAATAACGACGACGACAACGACAACAACAACAACAACAATAACAAAAAATGACAACGACGACGACGACAACAACGACAACAACAACAAGAACAACGACAACAACAACGACGACGACGACAACAACAACAACGACAACCACAACAACGAAAACAACAACCACAACAACGACAACAACAACGACAACAACGACAACAACAACAACGACAACAACAACAACGACAACAACAATGATGACGACGACGATGACGATTATGAAAACAACAACGACAAAAACAACAACGATAACAACAACAACAACGTAGACGATGAAGAAAACAATAACAACAACAACGATAACTACGACAACGACCACGACGATAACAACAATAACAACAACGACGACAACAATAACAACAACGACAACAACAACAACAACAACAACAACAACGACGACGACGACGATGACAACAACAACATCAACAACGACGATGACGACGACGACAACAACAAAAACTACAAAAACAACAATAACAACAGTAACAACAACGACGACAACAACAACAACAACGACAACAACAACAACAACAACAACAACGACTACACCAACAACAACAACAACAACACCAACGACAACGACAACAATGACGAAAAACGACAACAACGACGACGACAACAATGACGAAAAACGACAACAACAACAACAACGACAACGACAACAATAACAAAAAACGACAACAACGACGACAACAACAACAATGACAACAACGACAACAACAACAACAATAACAACGACAACAACGACGAAAAACGACAACAACAACTACGACAACAACGACAACAACAACAACGACTACAACAACAACGACAAAAACAACGACGACAACCACAACAACAACGACAACGACAACAATAACAACAACGAAACAACAACCACAACAACAATGACAACAACGACAACGACAACGACGACGACGACGACAACGACAACAACGACGAAAACAATTACGACAACGACAACAACAACAACGACAACAACTTCAACATCGGCAACAACTTCAACATCGACAACAACAACAACAACAACAACAACGACAACAACAACAACGACAACAACAACAACGACAACAACAACAACAACAACGATAACAACAACAACAACGACAACAAAGACGACCACGACGACAACAACAACAATGACGATGACAACAAAAACGACAACAACAACAACATCAACAACGAGAACAACAACAACAACAACGACAACAAAGACGACGACGACGATAACAACAACAACGATGACGACGACGACAACAACAACGACAACCACAACAACGAAATCAACAATAACAACAACAACCACAACAACTACAACAGCAACAACGACAACAACAACAACGACAACAACGACGATAAAAAAAAGACAACAACAGCAACGACGATAACAACGACAACAACAACAACGACGATAACAACAATAACGACAACAACAACAACAACGACAACAACAACAACAACGACAACAACAACAACGACAACAACAACAACAACAACAACAACGACAACTACAACAACGACAGCAACAACGACAACAACAATAACAACGACGACGACGACGACGACGACGACGATGATGACAACAACAACGACAACAACAACAAAGGCGACGATGACGACGACAACCACAACAACAACAACAAAAACAACAACAACAACGACAACGACGAAGACGACGAAGATGACGATGATGACAACGACGACGACGACGACAACAACAACAACAACAACAACGACAAAAGTAACAACAACGACAACGACAACAACAACAACAAACTCGACAACAATAACCACAACGACGACAACAACAACAACGACAACAACGACAACAACAACAACAATATTAATAACGACAAAAACAACGACATCAACAACCACAACAACAACGACAACAACAATAACGACGACGATAATGACAACAACATCAACAACAACAATAACAAAAAATGACAACGACGACGACGACAACAACGACGACAACAACAACAACAACGAAAACAACAACGACAACCACAGCAACGACAACCATAACGACAACAACAACAACGACAACAGCAACAACGACAACAACAATGACGATGACGACGATGACGATTATGAAAACAACAACGACAACAACAACAACGATAACAACAACAACAACGTAGACGACGACGAAAACAATAAACACAACAACGATAACTACGACAACAACCACGACAACGACCACGAAGACGACAACAACAATAACAACAACAACGACAACAATAACAACAACGACAAAAAAAACAACAACATCCACAACGACGACGACGACGACGACAACAACAAAAAAGACAAAAACAACAACAACAACAGCAACAACAACGACGACAACAACGACAACAACGACAACATCGACAACAACAACAACAACGACGACTTCAACAATAACAACAACAACAACGACAACAACAACAATGATGAAAAACGACAACAACGACGACGACAACAACGACAACAACAACAACAACAACGACAACGACAACAATAACAAAAAACGACAACAACGACAACAACAACAACAAATACAACAACGACAACAACAACAACAACAACGACAACAACAACAACAATAACAACGACAACAATAACAAAAAACGACAACAACGACGACAACAACAACAATGACAACAAGGACAACAACAACAACAACAACGACAACAACAACAACAATAACAACAACGACGAAAAACGACAACAACGACGACGACAACAAGGACAACAACAACAACGACTACAACAACAACGACAAAAACAACGACGACAACCACAACAACAACAACAACGACGACGACGACGACGAAGATGACTATGACGACAATAACGACAATGACGACGACGACATCAACAACCACCACGACAACGACAACAATAACAACAACGACAACAATAACCACAAAAACAATGACAACAACAACAACGACAACAACGACGACAACGACAACGACAACAACGACGAAAACAATTACGACAACGACAACAACAACAACGACGACAACAATAACAACAACGACAACATCGACAACAACAACAACAACAACAACAACGACAACAACAACAAAAACAACAACGACAACAACAACAACAACAACGACAACAACAACAACAACAACAACAACGACAACAACAATAACAACAACAACAACAAAGACGACGACGACGACAACAACAACAATGACGATGACAACAAAAACGACAACAACAACAACATCAACAACGACAACAACAACAACAACAACGACAACAAAGACGACGACGACGACAACAACAACAACGATGACGACGACAATAACAACAACGACAACCACAACAACGAAATCAACAATAACAACAACAACCACAACAACGACAACAGCAACAACGACAACAACAACAACGACAACAACGACGATAAAAAAAAAGACAACAACAGCAACGACGATAACAACGACAACAACAACGACGATAACAACAATAATGACAAAAACAACGACAACAACAACAACGACAACATCAACAACAACGACAACAACAACAACGACAACAACAACAACAACAACGACAACAACAACGACAACAACAACAACGACAACAGCAACAACGACAACAACAATGACGATGACGACGATGACGATTATGAAAACAACAATGACAACAACAACAATGATAACAACAACAACAACGTAGACGACGACGAAAACAATAAACACAACAACGATAACTACGACAACGACCACGACAACGACCACGAAGACGACAACAACAATAACAACAACAACGACAACAATAACAACAACGACAACAACGACAAAAAAAACAACAACAACAACAACGACAACAACAACGACAACAACAACAACGACAACAGCAACAACGACAACAACAATAACAACAACAACGACAACAATAACAACAACGACAACAACAACAACAACAACAACGACGACGACGGCGACAACAACAACAACATCAACAACGACGACGACGACGACGACAACAATAAAAAAGACAAAAACAACAACAACAACAGCAACAACAACGACGACAACAACGACAACAACGACAACATCGACAACAACAACAACAACGACGACTTCAACAATAACAACAACAACAACGACAACAACAACAATGATGAAAAACGACAACAACGACGACGACAACAACGACAACAACAACAACAACAACGACAACGACAACAATAACAAAAAACGACAACAACGACAACAACAACAACAAATACAACAACAACAACAACAACAACAACGACAACAACAACAACAATAACAACGACAACAATAACAAAAAACGACAACAACGACGACAACAACAACAATGACAACAACGACAACAACAACAACAACAACGACAACAACAACAACAATAACAACAACGACGAAAAACGACAACAACGACGACGACAACAAGGACAACAACAACAACGACTACAACAACAACGACAAAAACAACGACGACAACCACAACAACAACAACAACGACGACGACGACGACGAAGATGACTATGACGACAATAACGACAATGACGACGATGACATCAACAACCACAACGACAACGACAACAATAACAACAACGACAACAATAACCACAAAAACAATGACAACAACAACAACGACAACAACGACGACAACGACAACGACAACAACGACGAAAACAATTACGACAATGACAACAACAACAACGACGACAACAATAACAACAACGACAACATTGACAACAACAACAACAACAACAACAACGACAACAACAACAACAACAACAACGACAACAACAACAACAACAACAATGACAACAACAACAACAACAACAACGACAACAACAACAACAACAACGACAACAACAATAACAACAACGACAACAAAGACGACGACGACGACAACAACAACAATGACGATGACAACAAAAACGACAACAACAACAACATCAACAACGACAACATCAACAACAACAACGACAACAAAGACGACGACGACGACAACAACAACAACGACGACGACGACGATAACAACAACGACAACCACAACAACGAAATCAACAATAACAACAACAACCACAACAACGACAACAGCAACAACGACAACAACAACAACGACAACAACGACGATAAAAAAAAGACAACAACAGCAACGACGATAACAACGACAACAACAACAACGACGATAACAACAATAACGACAAAAACAACGACAACAACAACAACGACAACATCAACAACAACGACAACAACAACAACAACAACTACAACTACAACAACGACAGCAACAACGACTACAACAATGACAACAACAACAACGACGACGACGACGATGATGACAACAACAACGACAACAATAACAAAGGCGACGACGACAACCACAACAACAACAAAAACAACAACAACAACAACAACAACAACAACGACGAAGACGACGATGATGACGATGATGACAACGACGACGACGACAACAACAACAACAACAACAACGACAAAAGTAACAACAACGACAACGACAACAACAACAACAAACCCGACAACAATAACCACAACGACAACAACGACGACAACAACTACAACAACAACTATAACAACAAAGACAGCAACAGCAACGACAACAACTGCAACCACGACGAAGACAACAACAATAACAACAACACCGACAACAATAACAACAACGATAAAACGACAACAACGACAACAACATCAATAACAACGACGACGGCGACAACAACGACAATAACAACATAACAACGTCAACGACGATGACGATGACGACGACGATGCCGACAACAACAACGACAACAACAACAACGATGACGACGACGACAACAACAACGACAACCACAACAACGAAAAAAACAACCACAACAACTACAACACCAACAACGACAACAACAACAACGACAACAACGACGATAAAACAAAGACAACAACAGCAACGACGATAACAACGACAACAACAAAAACGACAAAAACAACAATAACAACAGTAACAACAACGACGACAACAACGACAACAACGACAACAACTACAACAACAACGACAACAACAACGACGACGACGACAACAACAACAACGACAACCACAACAACGACAACAACAACGACAACAACAACAACGACAACAGCAACAACGACAACAACAATGACGACGACGACGATGACGATTATGAAAACAACAACGACAACAACAACAACGATAACAACAACAACAACGTAGACGATGACGAAAACAATAACAACAACAACGATAACTACGACAACGACCACGACAACGACCACGAAGACGACAACAACAATAACAACAACAACAACGACGACGACGACGACAACAACAACAACATCAACAACGACGACGACGACGACAACAACAACAAAAACGACAAAAACAACAACAAAAACAGCAACAACAACGACGACAACAACGACAACAACGACAACAACGACAACAACAACAACAACGACGACTTCAACTATAACAACAACAACAACGACAACTACAACAATGACGAAAAACGACAACAACGACGACGACAACAACGACAACAACAACAACAACAACGACGACAACGACAACAATAACAAAAAACGACAACAACGACGACAACAACAACAATGACAACAACGACAACAACAACAACAACAACGACAACAACAACAACTATAACAACGACAACAATGACGAAAAACGACAACAACGACGACGACAACAACGACAACAACATCAACGACTACAACAACAACAACGACAAAAACAACGACAACAACAACAACGATAACAACAACAACAACGACAACCACAACAACGACAACGACGACGACGACGACGACGACGATGATGAAAACAACAACGACAACAACAACAACGGCGACGATGACGACGACAACCACAACAACAACTACAACAACGACGACGACAACGAAGATGACGATGACGACAATAACGACAACTACGACGACGACATCAACAACAACAACGACAACGAGAACAATAACAACAACGACAACAACAACCACAACAACAATAACAACTACAACAACAACAACAACGACGACAACAATTACGACAACGACAACGACAACAACAACAACAACAACGACGACAACAATTACAACAACGACAAAAACGACAACATCGACAACAACGGCAACAACAACAACAACAACAACAACAACAACGACAACAACAACAACAACAACGACAACAACAACAACAACAACAACAACAACGACAACAAAGACGACGACGACGACAACAACAACAACAACAACGATAACAACAAAGACAACAACAGCAACAACAACAACAATGACGATGACAACAAAAACGACAACAACAACAACATCAACAACGACAACAACAACAACAACAACGACAACAAAAACGACGACGACGACAACAACAACAACGATGACGACGACGATAACAACAACGACAACCACAACAACGAAATCAACAATAACAACAACAACCACAACAACAACAACAGCAACAACGACAACAACAACAACGACAACAACGACGATAAAAAAAAAGACAACAACAGCAACGACGATAACAACGACAACAACAACAACGAAGATAACAACAATAACGACAAAAACAACGACAACAACAACAACGACCACATCAACAACAACGAAAACAACAACAACGACAACAACAACAACAACAACGACAACTACAACAACGACAGCAACAACGACAACAACAATGACAACAACAACAACGACGACGACGACGATGATGACAACAACAACGACAACAACAACAAAGGCGACGATGACGACGACAACCACAACAACAACAACAAAAACAACAACAACAACAACAACAACAACGACAACGACGAAGACGACGAAGATGACGATGATGACAACGACGACGACGACAACAACAACAACAACAACAACAACGACAAAAGTAACAACAACGACAACGACAACAACAACAACAAACCCGACAACAATAACCACAACGACAACAACGACGACAACAACTACAACAACAACGATTACAACAAAGAAAGCAACAGCAACGACAACAACTGCAACCACGACGACGACGACGGCGACGACGACGACGATGACAACAACAACAACAATAACGACAACAACAACAACGACAACAACGACAACAACAACAATATTAATAACGACAAAAATAACGACATCAACAACCACAACAACAACGACAACAACAATAACGACGACGACAATGACAACAACAACAACAACAACAATAACAAAAAATGACAACGACGACGACTACAACAACGACAACAACAACAACAACAACGACCACAACAACGACGACGACGACGACAACAACAACAACGACAACCACAACAACGACAACAACAACGACAACAACAACAACGACAACAACAATGACGACGACGACGATGACGATTATGAAAACAACAACGACAACAACAACAACGATAACAACAACAACAACGTAGACGATGACGAAAACAATAACAACAACAACGATAACTACGACAACGACCACGACAACGACCACGAAGACGACAACAACAATAACAACGACAACAGCAACAACGACAACAACAATGACGACGACGACGATGACGATTATGAAAACAACAACGACAACAACAACAACGATAACAACAACAACAACGTAGACGATGACGAAAACAATAACAACAACAACGATAACTACGACAACGACCACGACAACGACCACGAAGACGACAACAACAATAACAACAACAACAACGACGACGACGACGACAACAACAACAACATCAACAACGACGACGACGACGACAACAACAACAAAAACGACAAAAACAACAACAACAACAGCAACAACAACGACGACACCAACGACAACAACAACAACAACGACGACTTCAACTATAACAACAACAACAACGACAACTACAACAATGACGAAAAACGACAACAACGACGACGACAACAACGACAACAACAACAACAACAACGACGACAACGACAACAATAACAAAAAACGACAACAACGACGACAACAACAACAATGACAACAACGACAACAACAACAACAACAACGACAACAACAACAACTATAACAACGACAACAACGACGAAAAACGACAACAACGACGACGACAACAACGACAACAACATCAACGACTACAACAACAACAACGACAAAAACAACGACAACAACAACAACGATAACAACAACAACAACGACAACCACAACAACGACAACGACGACGACGACGACGACGACGATGATGAAAACAACAACGACAACAACAACAACGGCGACGATGACGACGACAACCACAACAACAACTACAACAACGACGACGACAACGAAGATGACGATGACGACAATAACGACAAGTACGACGACGACATCAACAACAACAACGACAACGAGAACAATAACAACAACGACAACAACAACCACAACAACAATAACAACTACAACAACAACAACAACGACGACAACAATTACGACAACGACAACGACAACAACAACAACAACAACGACGACAACAATTACAACAACGACAAAAACGACAACATCGACAACAACGGCAACAACAACAACAACAACAACAACAACAACGACAACAACAACAACAACAACGACAACAACAACAACAACAACAACAACAACGACAACAAAGACGACGACGACGACAACAACAACAACAACAACGATAACAACAAAGACAACAACAGCAACAACAACAACAATGACGATGACAACAAAAACGACAACAACAACAACATCAACAACGACAACAACAACAACAACAACGACAACAAAGACGACGACGACGACAACAACAACAACGATGACGACGACGATAACAACAACGACAACCACAACAACGAAATCAACAATAACAACAACAACCACAACAACGACAACAGCAACAACGACAACAACAACAACGACAACAACGACGATAAAAAAAAAGACAACAACAGCAACGACGATAACAACGACAACAACAACAACGAAGATAACAACAATAACGACAAAAACAACGACAACAACAACAACAACCACATCAACAACAACGAAAACAACAACAACGACAACAACAACAACAACAACGACAACTACAACAACGACAGCAACAACGACAACAACAATGACAACAACAACAACGACGACGACGACGATGATGACAACAACAACGACAACAACAACAAAGGCGACGATGACGACGACAACCACAACAACAACAACAAAAACAACAACAACAACAACAACAACAACGACAACGACGAAGACGACGAAGATGACGATGATGACAACGACGACGACGACAACAACAACAACAACAACAACAACGACAAAAGTAACAACAACGACAACGACAACAACAACAACAAACCCGACAACAATAACCACAACGACAACAACGACGACAACAACTACAACAACAACGATTACAACAAAGACAGCAACAGCAACGACAACAACTGCAACCACGACGACGACGACGGCGACAACAACAACAATATTAATAACGACAAAAATAACGACATCAACAACCACAACAACAACGACAACAACAATAACGACGACGACAATGACAACAACAACAACAACAACAATAACAAAAAATGACAACGACGACGACGACAACAACGACAACAACAACAACAACAACGACAACAACAACGACGACGACGACGACAACAACAACAACGACAACCACAACAACGACAACAACAACGACAACAACAACAACGACAACAACAATGACGACGACGACGATGACGATTATGAAAACAACAACGACAACAACAACAACGATAACAACAACAACAACGTAGACGATGACGAAAACAATAACAACAACAACGATAACTACGACAACGACCACGACAACGACCACGAAGACGACAACAACAATAACAACGACAACAGCAACAACGACAACAACAATGACGACGACGACGATGACGATTATGAAAACAACAACGACAACAACAACAACGATAACAACAACAACAACAACGTAGACGATGACGAAAACAATAACAACAATAACGATAACTACGACAACGACCACGACAACGACCACGAAGACGACAACAACAATAACAACAACAACAACGACGACGACGACGACAACAACAACAACATCAACAACGACGACGACAACGACAACAACAACAAAAACGACAAAAACAACAACAACAACAGCAACAACAACGACGACAACAACAACAACAACGACAACAACAACAACAACGACGACTTCAACTATAACAACAACAACAACGACAACTACAACAATGACGAAAAACGACAACAACGACGACGACAACAACGACAACAACAACAACAACAACAACGACAACGACAACAATAACAAAAAACGACAACAACGACGACAACAACAACAATGACAACAACGACAACAACAACAACAACAACGACAACAACAACAACTATAACAACGACAACAACGACGAAAAACGACAACAACGACGACGACGACAACGACAACAACAACAACGACTACAACAACAACAACGACAAAAACAACGACAACAACAATAACGATAACAACAACAACAACGACAACCACAACAACGACAACGACAACGACGACGACGACGATGATGAAAACAACAACGACAACAACAACAACAACAACGACAACTACAACAACGACAGCAACAACGACAACAATAATGACAACAACAACAACGACGACGACGACGATGATGACAACAACAACGACAACAACAACAAAGGCGACGATGACGACGACAACCACAACAACAACAACAAAAACAACAACAACAACAACAACGACAACGACGAAGACGACGAAGATGACGATGATGACAACGACGACGACGACAACAACAACAACAACAACAACAACGACAAAAGTAACAACAACGACAACGACAACAACAACAACGACTACAACAACAACAATGACAAAAACAACGACAACAACAACAACGATAACAACAACAACAACGACAACCACAACAACGACAACGACAACGACGACGACGGCGACGATGACGACGACAACCACAACAACAACAACAACAACGACGACGACGACGAAGATGACGATGACGACAATAACGACAACTACGACGACGACATCAACAACAACAACGACAACGAGAACAATAACAACAACAACAACAACAACCACAACAACAATAACAACTACAACAACGACAACAACGACGACAACAATTACGACAACGACAACAACAACAACAACAACAACGACGACGACAACAATTACAACAACGACAACAACGACAACATCGACAACAACGGCAACAACAACAACAACAACGACAACAACGACAACAACAACAACAACGACAACAACAACAACAACAACAACGACAACAAAGACGACGACGACGACAACAAAAACAACAACAACGATAACAACAAAGACAACAACAGCAACGACAACAATAAAAACAACGACGACAATAACAACAACGACAAGAACGACAATAACAACAACAATACAACAACAACGACAACAACAATAACGACGACGACAACGACGACGACGACGACAACAACAACAATAACTACGACAACGTCCACGACAAAGACAACAACAATAACAACAACACCGACAACAATAACAATAACTATAAAACGACAACAACGACAACAACATCAATAACAACGACGACGACGACAACAACGACAACAACAACATAACAACGTCAACGACGATGACGATGACGACGACGATGACGACAACAACAACGACAACAGCAACAACGATGACGACGACGACAACAACAACGACAACCACAACAACGAAAAAAACAACCACAACAACTACAACAGCAACAACGACAACAACAACAACGACAACAACGACGATAAAACAAAGACAACAACAGCAACGACGATAACAACGACAACAACAAAAACGACAAAAACAACAATAACAACAGTAACAACAACGACGACAACAACGACAACAACGACAACAACAACAACAACAATAACAACAACAACGACTACACCAACAACAACAACAACAACACCAACGACAACGACAACAATGACAAAAAACGACAACAACGACGACGACAACAACGACAACAACAACAACAACAACGACAACGACAACAATAACAAAAAACGACAACAACGACGACAACAACAACAATGACAACAACGACAACAACAACAACAACAACGACAACAACAACAACAATAACAACGACAACAACGACGAAAAACGACAACACCAACGACGACAACAACGACAACAGCAACAACGACTACAACAACAACGACAAAAACAACGACGACAACCACAACAACAACAACAACAACAACCACGTCGACGACGAAGATGACTATGACGACAATCACGACAACGACGACGACGACATCAACAACCACAACGACAATGACAACAATAACAACAACGACAACAACAACAACAACAACAACAACAATGACAACAACAACAACGACAACAACGACGACGACGACAACGACAACAACGACGAAAACAATTACGACAACGACAACAACAACAACGACGACAACAATAACAACAACGACAACAACAACAACGACAACAACAACAACAACAACGACAACAACAACGACAACAACAACAACAACAACAACATCAACAACGACAACAACAATAACAACAACGACAACAAAGACGACGACGACGACAACAACAACAACGATGACGACGACGATAACAACAACGACAACCACAACAACGAAATCAACAATAACAACAACAACAACAACAACGACAACAGCAACAACGACAACAACAACAACGACAACAACGACAATAAAAAAAGACAACAACAGCAACGACGATAACAACGACAACAACAACAACGACGATAACAACAATAACGACAAAAACAACGACAACAACAACAACGACAACATCAACAACAACGACAACAAGAACAACGACAACAACAACAACGACAACAACAACAACAACAACAACAACAACTACAACAACGACAGCAACAACGACAACAACAATGACAACAATAACAACGACGACTACGACGACGACGACGACGACAACGACAACAACAACAAAGGCGACGATGACGACGACAACCACAACAACAACAACAAAAACAACAACAACAACAACGACAAAGACGAAGACGACGAAGATGACGATGATGACAACGACGACGACGACAACAACAACAACAACAACAACGACAAAAGTAACAACAACAACAAAGACAACAACAACAACAAACCCGACAACAATAACCACAACAACAACAACGACGACAACAACTACAACAACACCGATAACAACAAAGACAGCAACAGCAACGACAACAACTGCAACCACGACGACGACGACGACGACGACGATGACAACAACAACAACAACAACGACAACAACAACAATGACAACAACGACAACAACAACAACAATATTAATAACGACAATAACAACGACATCAACAACCACAACAACAACGACAACAACAATAACGACGACGACAATGACAACAACAACAACAACAACAATAACAAAAAATGACAACGACGACGACGACAACAACGACAACAACAACAACAATAACGACAACAACCACGACGACGACGACAACAACAACAACTACAACCACAACAACGACAACAACAACGAGAACAACAACAACGACAACAGCAACAACGACAACAACAATGATGACGACGACGACGACGATTATGAAAACAACAACGACAACAACAACAACGATAACAACAACAACAACGTAGACGATGACGAATACAATAACAACAACAACGATAACTACGACAACGACCACGACGACAACGACCACGAAGACGACAACAACAATAACAACAACTACGACAACAATAACAACAACGACAACAACGACAACAATAACAACAACAACGACGACGACGACGACGACAACAACAACAACATCAACAACGACAACAACAATGACGACGACGACGATGACGATTATGAAAACAACAACGACAACAACAACAACGATAACAACAACAACAACGTAGACGATGACGAAAACAATAACAACAACAACGATAACTACGACAACGACCACGACAACGACCACGAAGACGACAACAACAATAACAACAACAACAACGACGACGACGACGACAACAACAACAACATCAACAACGACGACGACAACGACAACAACAACAAAAACGACAAAAACAACAACAACAACAGCAACAACAACGACGACAACAACGACAACAACGACATAAACAACAACAACGACGACTTCAACTATAACAACAACAACAACGACAACTACAACAATGACGAAAAACGACAACAACGACGACGACAACAACGACAACAACAACAACAACAACAACGACAACGACAACAATAACAAAAAACGACAACAACGACGACAACAACAACAATGACAACAACGACAACAACAACAACAACAACGACAACAACAACAACTATAACAACGACAACAACGACGAAAAACGACAACAACGACAACAACAACAACGACTACAACAACAACAACGACAAAAACAACGACAACAACAACGATAACAACAACAACAACAACAACAACAACATCAACAACGACAACAACAATAACAACAACGACAACAAAGACGACGACGACGACAACAACAACAACGATGACGACGACGATAACAACAACGACAACCACAACAACGAAATCAACAATAACAACAACAACAACAACAACGACAACAGCAACAACGACAACAACAACAACGACAACAACGACAATAAAAAAAGACAACAACAGCAACGACGATAACAACGACAACAACAACAACGACGATAAGAACAATAACGACAAAAACAACGACAACAACAACAACGACAACATCAACAACAACGACAACAAGAACAACGACAACAACAACAACGACAACAACAACAACAACAACAACGACAACTACAACAACGACAGCAACAACGACAACAACAATGACAACAATAACAACGACGACTACGACGACGACGAC
Source organism: Pulicaria dysenterica (assembly GCA_947179395.2). Classification (NCBI taxonomy): domain Eukaryota; kingdom Viridiplantae; phylum Streptophyta; class Magnoliopsida; order Asterales; family Asteraceae; genus Pulicaria; species Pulicaria dysenterica. The sequence goes on along the minus strand of OX359295.1, from coordinate 73,483,093 downwards.
GACGACAACGACAACAACAACAAAGGCGACGATGACGACGACAACCACAACAACAACAACAAAAACAACAACAACAACAACGACAAAGACGAAGACGACGAAGATGACGATGATGACAACGACGACGACGACAACAACAACAACAACAACAACGACAAAAGTAACAACAACAACAAAGACAACAACAACAACAAACCCGACAACAATAACCACAACAACAACAACGACGACAACAACTACAACAACACCGATAACAACAAAGACAGCAACAGCAACGACAACAACTGCAACCACGACGATGACGACGATGACAACAACAACAACAACAACGACAACAACAACAATGACAACAACGACAACAACAACAACAATATTAATAACGACAATAACAACGACATCAACAACCACAACAACAACGACAACAACAATAACGACGACGACAATGACAACAACAACAACAACAACAATAACAAAAAATGACAACGACGACGACGACAACAACGACAACAACAACAACAATAACGACAACAACCACGACGACGACGACAACAACAACAACTACAACCACAACAACGACAACAACAACGAGAACAACAACAACGACAACAGCAACAACGACAACAACAATGATGACGACGACGACGACGATTATGAAAACAACAACGACAACAACAACAACGATAACAACAACAACAACGTAGACGATGACGAATACAATAACAACAACAACGATAACTACGACAACGACCACGACGACAACGACCACGAAGACGACAACAACAATAACAACAACTACGACAACAATAACAACAACGACAACAACGACAACAAAAACAACAACAACGACGACGACGACGACGACAACAACAACAACATCAACAACGACGACGACGACGACGACAACAACAAAAACGACAAAAACAACAACAACGACAACAAAGACGACAACGACGACAACAACAACAACAACAACGATAACAACAAAGACAACAACATCAACGACAACAATAAAAACAACGACGACAATAACAACAACGACAACAACGACAATAACAACAACAATAACAATAACGACAACAACAACAACAACAAAGACGACGACGACGACAACAACAACAACAACAACGATAACAACAAAGACAACAACAGCAACGACAACAATAAAAACAACGACGACAATAACAACAACAATAACAATAACGACAACAACAACGACAACAACAATAACGACGACGACAACAACGTCGACGACGACAACAACAACAATAACTACGACAACGACCACGACGAAGACAACAACAATAACAACAACAACGACAACAATAACAACAACGATAAAACGACAACAACCACAACAACGACAACAACATCGATAACAACGACGACGACGACAACAACGACAACAACAACATAACAACGACAACGACGATGACGATGACGACGACGACGATGACGACAACAACAACGACAACAACAACAACGATGACGACGACGACAACAACAACGATAACCACAACAACGAAAAAAACAACCAAAACAACTACAACAGCAACAACGACAACAACAACAACGACAACAACGACGATAAAACAAAGACAACAACAGCAACGACGATAACAACGACTACAACAAAAACAACAATACCAATAATAACAACAGTAACAACAACAACGACGACAACAACGACAACAACGACAACAACAACAACAACAACAACGACTACACCAACAACAACAACACCAACGACAACGACAACAATGACGAAAATCGACAACAACGACGACGACAACAACGACAACAACAACAACAACAACAACGACAACGACAACAATAACAAAAAACGACAACAACGACGACAACAACAACAATGACAACAACGACAACAACAACAACAACAACGACAACAACAACAACAATAACAACGACAACAACGACGAAAAACGACAACAACGACGACGACAACAACGACAACAGCAACAACGACTACAACAACAACGACAAAAACAACAACGACAACCACAACAACAACAACAACAACCACGTCGACGACGAATATGACTATGACGACAATAACGACAACGACGACGACGACATCAACAACCACAACGACAACGACAACAATAAAAACAACGACAACAACAACCACAACAACAATGACAACAACAACAACGACAACAACGACGACGACGACAACGACAACAACGACGAAAACAATTACGACAACAACAACAACAACAACGACAACAACAACAACAACAACGACAACAACAACAACAACAACGACAACAACAACAACAACAACGACAACAAAGACGACGACGACGACAACAACAACAATGACGATGACAACAAAAACGACAACAACAACAACATCAACAACGACAACAACAACAACAACAACGACAACAAAGACGACGACGACGACAACAAAAACAACGATGACGACGACGATAACAACAACGACAACCACAACAACGAAATCAACAATAACAACAACAACCACAACAACGACAACAGCAACAACGACAACAACAACAACGACAACAACGACGATAATAAAAAAGACAACAACAGCAACGACGATAACAACGACAACAACAACAACGACGATAACAACAATAACGACAAAAACAACGACAACAACAACAACGACAACATCAACAACAACGACAACAACAACAACGGCAACAACAACAACGACAACAACAACAACAACAACGACAACTACAACAACGACAGCAACAACGACAACAACAATGACAACAACAACGACGACGACGACGACGACGACGACGATGATGACAACAACAACGACAACAACAACAAAGGCGACGTTGACGACGACAACCACAACAACAACAACAAAAACAACAACAACAACAACAACGACAACGACGAAGATGACGAAGATGACGATGATGACAACGACGACGATGACAACAACAACAACAACAACAACGACAAAAGTAACAACAACGACAACGACAACAACAACAACAACAAACCCGACAACAATAACCACAACGACAACAACGACGACAACAACTACAACAACAACGATAACAACAAAGATAGCAACAGCAACGACAACAACTGCAACCACGACGACGACGACGGCGACGACGACGACGATGACAACAACAACAACAACAACAACGACAAAAACAACGACGACAAAAACAACGACGACAACCACAACAACAACAACAACAACAACCACGTCGACGACGAATATGACTATGACGACAATCACGACAACGACGACGACGACATCAACAACCACAACGACAACGACAACAATAACAACACCGACAACAACAACCACAACAACAATGACAACAACAACAACGACAACAATGACGACGACGACAACGACAACAACGACGAAAACAATTACGACCACGACAACAACAACAACGACGACAACAATAACAACAACGACAACAACGAAAACATCGACAACAACAACAACAACAACAACAACAACGACAACAACAACAACAACAACGACAACAACAACAACAAAAACAACGACAACAACAACAATAACGACAACAAAGACGACGACGACGACAACAACAACAATGACGATGACAACAAAAATGACAACAACAACAACATCAACAACGACAACAACAACAACAACAACAACAACAACAACGACAACAAAGACAACGACGACGACAACAACAACAACGATGACGACGACAACAACAACAACGACAACCACAACAACGAAATCAACAATAACAACAACAACTACAACAACGACAACAGCAACAACGACAACAACAACAATGACAACAACGACGATAAAAAAAAGACAACAACAGCAACGACGATAACAACGACAACAACAACAACGACGATAACAACAATAACGACAAACACAACGACAACAACAACAACGACAACATCAACAACAACGACAACAACAACAACAACAACGACAACTACAACAACGACAGCAACAACGACAACAACAATGACAACAACAACGACGACGACGACGACGACGATGATGACAACAACAACGACAACAACAACAAAGGTGACGATGACGACGACAACCACAACAACAACAACAAAAACAACAACAACAACAACGACAACGACAAAGACGACGAAGATGACGATGAAGACAACGACGACGACGACAACAACAACAACAACAACAACGACAAAAGTAACAACAACGACAACGACAACAACAACAACAAACCCGACAACAATAACCACAACGACAACAACGACGACAACAACTACAACAACAACGATAACAACAACAACAACGTAGACGATGACGAAAACAATAACAACAACAACGATAACTACGACAACGACCACGACAACGACCACGAAGACGACAACAACAATAACAACAACAACGACAACAATAACAACAACGAGAACAACGACAACAAAAACAACAACAACAACGACGACGACGACGACAAAAACAACAACATCAACAACGACGACGACGATGACACCAACAAAAACGACAAAAACAACAACAACAATAGCAACAACAACGACGACACCAACGACAACAACGACAACAACGACAACAACAACAACAACGACGACTTCAACAATAACAACAACAACAACGACGACGACAACAACGACAACATCAACAACAACAACAACGACAACGACAACAATAACAAAAAACAACAACAACGACGACAACAACAACAATGACAACAACGACAACAACAACAACAACAACAACAACAACGACAACAACGACAACAACAACAACGACTACAACAACAACAACGACAAAAACAACGACAACAACAACAACGATAACAACAACAACAACCACAACCACAACAACGACAACGACGACGACGACGACGACGATGATGAAAACAACAACGACAACAACAACAACGGCGACGATGACGACGGCAACCACAACAACACCAACAACGACGACGACGACGAAGATGACGCTGACGACAATAACGACAACTACGACGACGTCATCAACAACAACAACGACAACGAGAACAATAACAACAACGACAACAACAACCATAAAAACAATGACAACAACAACAACGACAACAACGACGACAACAACGATGAAAACAATTACGACAACGACAACAACAACAACAACAACGACGACAACAATTACAACAACGACAACAACGACAACATCGACAACAACGGCAACAACAACAACAACAATAACAACAACAACGACAACAACAACAACAACAACGACAACAACAACAACAACAACAACGATAACAACAAAGACAACAACAGCAACGACAACAATAACAACAACGACGACAATAACAACAACGACAACAACGACAATAACAACAACAATAACAATAACGACAACAACAACGACAACAACAATAACGACGACGACAACGACGATGACGACGACAACAACAACAATAACTACGACAACGACCACGACGAAGACAACAACAATAACAACAACAACGACAACAAAAACAACAACGATAAAACGACAACAACCACAACAACGACAACAACATCGATAACAACAACGACGACGACAACAACGACCACAACAACATAACAACGACAACGACGATGACGATGACGACGACGACGATGACGACAACAACAATGACAACAACAATAATGATGACGACGACGACAACAACAACGACAACCACAACAACGAAAAAAACAACCACAACAACTACAACAGCAACAACGACAACAACAACAACGACGATAAAACAAAGACAACAACAGCAACGACGATAACAACGACAACAACAAAAACGACAAAAACAACAATAACAACAGTAACAACAACGACTAGAACAATGACAACAACGACAACAACAACAACAACAACAACGACTACACTAACAACAACAACAACAACACCAACGACAACTACAACAATGACGAAAAACGACAACAACGACGACGACAACAAGGACAACAACAACAACAACAACAACGACAACGACAACAATAACAAAAAACGACAACAACGACGACAACAACAACAATGACAACAACGACAACAACAACAACAACAACGACAACAACAACAACAATAACAACGACTACAACGACGAAAAACGACAACAACGACGACGACAACAACGACAACAGCAACAACGACTACAACAACAACGACAAAAACAACAACGACAACAATAACAACAACGACAACAACGACAACAAAAACAACAACAACAACGACGACGACGACGACAAAAACAACAACATCAACAACGACGACGACGACGACACCAACAAAAACGACAAAAACAACAACAACAACAGCAACAACAACGACGACACCAACGACAACAACGACAACAACGACAACAACAACAACAACGACGACTTCAACAATAACAACAACAACAACGACGACGACAACAACGACAACATCAACAACAACAACAACGACAACGACAACAATAACAAAAAACGACAACAACGACGACAACAACAACAATGACAACAACGACAACAACAACAACAACAACAACAACAACAACGACAACAACGACAACAACAATAACGACTACAACAACAACAACGACAAAAACAACGACAACAACAACAACGATAACAACAACAACAACGACAACCACAACAACGACAACGACGACGACGACGACGACGATGATGAAAACAACAACGACAACAACAACAACGGCGACGATGACGACGGCAACCACAACAACACCAACAACGACGACGACGACGACGAAGATGACGCTGACGACAATAACGACAACTACGACGACGACATCAACAACAACAACGACAACGAGAACAATAACAACAACGACAACAACAACCATAAAAACAATGACAACAACAACAACGACAACAACGACGACAACAACGATGAAAACAATTACGACAACGACAACAACAACAACAACAACGACGACAACAATTACAACAACGACAACAATGACAACATCGACAACAACGGCAACAACAACAACAACAATAACAACAACAACGACAACAACAACAACAACAACGACAACAACAACAACAACAACAACGATAACAACAAAGACAACAACAGCAACGACAACAATAACAACAACGACGACAATAACAACAACGACAACAACGACAATAACAACAACAATAACAATAACGACAACAACAACGACAACAACAATAACGACGACGACAACGACGATGACGACGACAACAACAACAATAACTACGACAACGACCACGACGAAGACAACAACAATAACAACAACAACGACAACAAAAACAACAACGATAAAACGACAACAACCACAACAACGACAACAACATCGATAACAACGACGACGACGACAACAACGACCACAACAACATAACAACGACAACGACGATGACGATGACGACGACGACGATGACGACAACAACAATGACAACAACAATAATGATGACGACGACGACAACAACAACGACAACCACAACAACGAAAAAAACAACCACAACAACTACAACAGCAACAACGACAACAACAACAACGACGATAAAACAAAGACAACAACAGCAACGACGATAACAACGACAACAACAAAAACGACAAAAACAACAATAACAACAGTAACAACAACGACTAGAACAATGACAACAACGACAACAACAACAACAACAACAACGACTACACTAACAACAACAACAACAACACCAACGACAACTACAACAATGACGAAAAACGACAACAACGACGACGACAACAACGACAACAACGACAACAACAGCAACAACAACAACGACAACGACAACAATAACAAAAAACGACAACAACGACGACGACAACAACAATGACAACAACGACAACAACAACAACAACAACGACAACAACAACAACAATAACAACGACAACAACGACGAAAAACGACAACAACGACGACGACAACAACGACAACAGTAACAACGACTACAACAACAACGACAAAAACAACGACGACAACCACAACAACAACAACAACAACAACGACGACGACGAAGATGACTATGACGACAATAACGACAACGACGACGACGACATCAACAACCACAACGACAACGACAACAATAACAACAACGACAACAACAACCACAACAACAATGACAACAACAACAACGACAACAACGACGACGACGACAATGACAACAACGACGAAAACAATTACGACAACGACAACAAAAAACTACGACGACAACAATAACAACAACGACAACAACGACAACATCGACAACGACAACAACAACAACAACAACAACGACAACAACAACAACAACAACAACGACAACAACAACAACAACAACAACAATGACGACACCAACAACAACAACAACGACAACAAAGACGACGACGACGACAACAACAACAATGACGATGACAACAAAAACGACAACAACAACAACATCAACAACAACAACAACAACAACAACAACAACTACAACAAAGACGACGACGACGACAACAACAACAACGATGACGATGACGACGACGACAACAACAACGACAACCACAACAACGAAATCAACAATAACAACAACCACAACAACGACAACAGCAACAACGACACCAACAACAACGACAACAACGACGATATAAAAAAGACAACAACAGCAACGACGATAACAACGACAACAACAACAACAACAACGACAACAACAACAACAATAACAACGACAACAACGACGAAAAACGACAACAACGACGACGACAACAACGACAACAGCAACAACGACTACAACAACAACGACAAAAACAACGACGACAACCACAACAACAACAAAAACAACTACAACGACGACGAAGATGACTATGACGACAATAACGACAACGACGACGACGACATCAACAACCACAACGACAACGACAACAATAACAACAACGACAACAACAACCACACCAACAATGACAACAACAACAACGACAACAACGACGACGACGACAATGACAACAACGACGAAAACAATTACGACAACGACAACAACAACAACAACAACGACGACAACAATAACAACAACGACAACAACGACAACATCGACAACGACAACAACAACAACAACAACAACGACAACAACAACAACAACAACAACAACAACAACGACGACACCAACAACAACAACAACGACAACAAAGACGACGACGACGACAACAACAACAATGACGATGACAACAAAAACGACAACAACAACAACATCAACAACGACAACAACAACAACAACGACAACAACATCGATAACAACGATGACGACGACAACAACAACATAACAACGACAACGACGATGACGATGACGACGACGACGATGACGACAACAACAACAACAACAACAACGATGACGACGACGACAACAACAACGATAACCACAACAACGAAAAAAACAACCACTACAACTACAACAGAAACAACAACGATAACCACAACAACGACGATAAAACAAAGACAACAACAGCAACGACGATAAGAACGACAACAACAACAACGAAGATAACAACAATAACGACAAAAACAACGACAACAACAACAACGACAACATCAACAACAACGACAACAACAACAACGACAACAACAACAACAACAACAACAACAACAACAACAACAACGACAACTACAACAACGACAGCAACAACGACAACAACAACAACAACGACGACAACAATTACAACAACGACAACAACGACAACAACGACAACAACGACAACAACGGCAACAACAACAACAACAACAACAACAACAACGACAACAACAACAACGACAACAACAACAACAACAACGACAACAACAACAACAACAACAGCAACGATAACAACAAAGACAACAACACCAACGACAACAATAACAACAACGACAACAATAACAACAACGACAACAACGACAATAACAACAACAATAACAAAAACGACAACAACAACGACAACAACAATAACGACGACGACAACGACGATGACAACGACAACAACAACAATAACTACGACAACGACCACGACGAAGACAACAACAATAACAACAACAACGACAACAATAACAACAACGATAAAACGACAACAACCACAACTACGACAACAACATCGATAACAACGACGACGACGACAACAACGACAACAATAACATAACAACGACAACGACGATGACGATGACGACGACGACGATGACGACAACAACAATGACAATAACAATAATGATGACGACGACGACAACAACAACGACAACCACAGCAACGATAAAAACAACCACAACAACTACAACAGCAACAACGACAACAACAACAACGACAACAACAACGATAAAACAAAGACAACAACAGCAACGACGATAACAACGACAACAACAAAAACGACAAAAACAACAATAACAACAGTAACAACAACGACGAGAACAACGACAACAACGACAACAACAACAACAACAACAACGACTACACCAACAACAACAACAACAACACCAACGACAACTACAACAATGACGAAAAACGACTACAACGACGACGACAACAACGACAACAACAACAACAACAACAACAACGACAACGACAACAATAACAAAAAACGACAACAACGACGACGACAACAACAATGACAACAACGACAACAACAACAACAACAACGACAACAACAACAACAATAACAACGACAACAACGAAGAAAAACGACAACAACGACGACGACAACAACGACAACAGCAACAACGACTACAACAACAACGACAAAAACAACGACGACAACCACAACAACAACAACAACAACAACGACGACGACGAAGATGACTATGACGACAATAACGACAACGACGACGACGACATCAACAACCACAACGACAACGACAACAATAACAACAACGACAACAACAACCACAACAACAATGACAACAACAACAACGACAACAACGACGACGACGACAATGACAACAACGACGAAAACAATTACGACAACGACAACAACAACAACGACGACAACAATAACAACAACGACAACAACGACAACATCGACAACGACAACAACAACAACAACAACAACAACAACAACGACACCAACAACAACAACAACGACAACAAAGACGACGACGACGACAACAACAACAATGACGATGACAACAAAAACGACAACAACAACAACATCAACAACGACAACAACAACAACAACAACGACAACAAAGACGACGACGACGACAACAACAACAACGATGACGATGACGACGACGACAACAACAACGACAACCACAACAATGAAATCAACAATAACAACAACAACCACAACAACGACAACAGCAACAACGACAACAACAACAACGACAACAACGACAACAACGACGATAAAAAAAAGACAACAACAGCAACGACGATAACAACGACAACAACAACAACGACGATAACAACAATAACGACAAAAACAACGACAACAACAACAACGACAACATCAACAACAACGACAACAACAACAACGACAACAACAACAACGACAACAACAACAACAACAACGACAACTACAACAACGACAGCAACAACGACAACAACAACAACGACGACAACAATTACAACAACGACAACATCGTCAACAACGGCAACAACAACAACAACAACAACAACAACAACGACAACAACAACAACAACAACGACAACAACAACAACAACAACAACAACGATAACAACAAAGACAACAACAGCAACGACAACAATACCAACAACGACGACAGTAACAACAACGACAATAACAACAACAATAACAAAAACGACAACAACAACGACAACAACAATAACGACGACGACAACGACGATGACGACGACGACAACAACAACAATAACTACGACAACGACCACGACGAAGACAACAACAATAACAACAACAACGACAACAATAACAACAACGATAAAACGACAACAACCACAACAACGACAACAACATCGATAACAACGACGACGACGACAACAACGACAACAACAACATAACAACGACAACGACGATGACGATGACGACGACGACGATGACGACAACAACAATGACAACAACAATAAAGATGACGACGACGACAACAACAACGACAACCACAGCAACGAAAAAAACAACCACAACAACTACAACAGCAACAACGACAACAACAACAACGACAACAACAACGATAAAACAAAGACAACAACAGCAACGACGATAACAACGATAACAACAAAAACGACAAAAACAACAATAACAACAGTAACAACAACGACGAGAACAACGACAACAACGACAACAACAACAACAACAACAACGACTACACCAACAACAACAACAACAACACCAACGACAACTACAACAATGACGAAAAACGACAACAACGACGACGACAACAACGACAACAACAACAACAACAACAACGACAACGACAACAATAACAAAAAACGACAACAACGACGACAACAACAACAATGACAACAACGACAACAACAATAACAACAACGACAACAACAACAACAATAACAACGACAACAACGACAAAAAACGACAACAACGACGACGACAACAACGACAACAGCAACAACGACTACAATAACAACGACAAAAACAACGACGACAACGACAACAACAACAACAACAACAACGATGACGACGAAGATGACTATGACGACAATAACGACAACGACGACGACGACATCAACAACCACAACGACAACGACAACAATAACAACAATGACAACAACAACCACAACAACAATGACAACAACAACAACGACAACAACGACGACGACGACAATGACAACAACGACGAAAACAATTACGACAACGACAACAACAACGACGACAACAATAACAACTAAGACAACAACGACAACATCGACAACGACAACAACAACAACAACAACAACGACGACACCAACAACAACAACAACGACAACAAATACGACGACGACGACAACAACAACAATGACGATGACAACAAAAACGACAACAACAACAACATCAACAACGACAACAACAACAACAACAACGACAACAAAGACGACGACGACGACAACAACAACAACGATGACGATGACGACGACGACAACAACAACGACAACCACAACAACGAAATCAACAATAACAACAACAACCACAACAACGACAACAGCAACAACGACAACAACAACAACGACGATAAAAAAAAGACAACAACAGCAACGACGATAACAACGACAACAACAACAACGACGATAACAACAATAACGACAAAAACAACGACAACAACAACAACGACAACATCAACAACAACGACAACAACAACAACGACAACAACAACAACGACAACAACAACAACAACAACGACAACTACAACAACGACAGCAACAACGACAACAACAATGACAACAACAACAACGACGACGACGACGACGACGATGATGACAACAACAACGACAACAACAACAAAGGCGACGATGACGACGACAACCACAACAACAACAACAAAAACAACAACAACAAAAACAACGACAACGACGAAGACAACGAAGATGACGATGATGACAACGACGACGACGACAACAACAACAACAACAACGACAAAAGTAACAACAACGACAAAGACAACAACAACAACAATCCCGACAGCAATAACCACAATGACAACAACGACGACAACAACTACAACAACAACGATAAAAACAAAGACAGCAACAGCAACGACAACAACTGCAATCACGACGACGACGACGACGACGATGACAACAACAACAACAACAACGACAACAACAACAACGACAATAACGACAACAATAACAACAATATTAATAACGACAAAAACAACGACGTCAACAACCACAACAACAACGACAACAACAATAACGACGACGACAATCAAAACAACAACAACAACAACAATAACAAAAAATGACAACGACGACGACGACAACAACGACAACAACAACAACAACAACAACGACAACAACAACGACGACGACGAAAACAACAACAACGACAACAACAATAACGACAATAGCAACAACGACAACAACAATGACGACGACGACGATGACGATTATGAAAACAACAACGACAACAACAACAACGATAACAACAACAACAACGTAGACGATGACGAAAACAATAACAACAACAACGATAACTACGACAACGACCACGACAACGGCCACGAAGACGACAACAACAATAACAACAACAACGACAACAATAACAACAACGACAACAACGACAACAAAAACAACAACAACTACGACGACGACGACGACAACAACAACAACATCAACAACGACGACGACGACGACGACAACAACAAAAACGACAAAAACAACAACAACAACAGCAACAACAACGACGACAACAACGACAACAACAACAACAACGACGACTACAACAACAACAACAACAACGACAACAACGACGACGACAACAACGACAACAACAACAACAATAACAACGACAACGACAACAATAACAAAAAACAACAACAACGACGACAACAACAACAATGACAACAACGACAACAACAATAACAACAACGACAACAACAACAACAATAACAACGAGAACAACGACGAAAAACGACAACAATGACGACGACAACATCGACAACAACAACAACAACAAAAACAACGACAACAACAACAACGATAACAACAACAACAACGACAACCACAACAACGACAACGACGACGACGACGACGATGATGAAAACAACAACGACAACAACATCAACGGCGACGATGACGACGACAACCACAACAACAACAACAACGACGACGACGACGACGAAGATGACGATGACGACAATAACGACAACTACGACGACGACATCAACAACAACAACGACAACGAGAACAATAACAACAACGACAACAACAACCACAACAACAATGACAACAACAACAACGACAACAAAGACGACAACAACGACGAAAACAATTACGACAACGACAACAACAACAACAATAACAACGACGACAACAATTACAACAACGACAACAACGACAACATCGACAACAACGGCCACAACAACAACAACAACAACAACAACGACAACAACAACAACAACAACGACAACAACAACAACAACGACAACAAAGACGACGACGACGACAACAACAACAACAACAACGATAACAACAAAGACAACAACAGCAACGACAACAATAACAACAACGACGACAATAACAACAACGACAACAACGACGACAACAACAACAATAACAATAACGACAACAACAACGACAACAACAATAACGACGACGACAACGACGAGGACGACGACAACAACAACAATAACTACGACAACGACCACGATGAAGACAACAACAATAACAACAACAACGATAACAATAACAACAACGATAAAACGACAACAACCACAACAACGACAACAACATCGATAACAACGACGACGACGACAACAACGACAACAACAACGTAACAACGACAACGACGATGACGATGACGACAACGACGATGATGACGACAACAACAACGACAACAACACTAACGATGACGACGACGACAACAACAACGACAACCACAACAACGAAAAAACAACCACAACAACTACAACAGCAACAACGACAACAACAACAACGACAACAACGACGATAAAACAAAGACAACAACAGCAACGACGAAAACAACGACAACAACAACAACGACGATAACAACAACAACGACAAAAACAATGACAACAACAACAACGACAACAACAACAACAATGACAACAACGACAACAACAACAACGACAACAACAACAACGACAACAACAACAACAACGACAACTACAGCAACGACAGCAGCAACGACAACAACAAAGACAACAACAACAACGACGACGACGATGATGACAACGACAACGACAACAACAACAAAGGCGACGATGACGACGACAACCACAACAACAACCAAAACAACAACAACAACAACTACGACAACGACGAAGACGACGATGATGATGACGACGACAACAACAACAACAACCACAACGACAACAACGACAACAAAAACAACAACGACAACCACAACAACGAAAAAAACAACCACAACAACTACAACAGCAACAACGACAACAACATCAACGACAACAACGATGATAAAACAAAGACAACAACAGCAACGACGATAACAACGACAACAACAACAACGACGATAACAACAACAACGACAAAAACAACGACAACGACAACAACGACAACAACAATAACAATGACAACAACGACAACAACAACAACGACAACAACAACGACAACAACAACAACAACGAAAACTACAACAACGACAGCAACAACGACAACAACAAAGACAACAACAACAACGACGACGACGATGATGACAACGACAACGACAACAACAACAAATGCGACGATGACGACGACAACCACAACAACAACAACAAAAACAACAACAACAACTACTACGACAACGACGAAGACGACGAAGACGACGATGATGACGACCACGACAACAACAGCAACAACCACAACGACAACAACGACAACAAAAACAACAACGATACCAACAACGACGACGACGACAATAACTACAACAACAACGATAACAACAAAGACAGCAACAGCAACGTCAACAACTACAACCACGACGACGACTACGGCGACTACGACGACGATGACAACAACAACAACAACAACGACAACAACGATAACAACAACAACAATATCAATAATGACAACAACAATAACGATGACGACAACGACAACAATAACAACAACAACAATAACAAAAAATGACAACGACGAGGACGACAACAATGACAACAACAACAACAACAACGACAACAACAACGACGACGACGACAACAACAACAACGACAACCACAGCAACGAAAACAACAACCACAACAACGACAAAAGCAACAACGACAACAGCAACAACGACAACAACAATGACGACGACGACGATGACGATTATGAAAACAACAACGACAACAACAACAACGATAACAACAACAACAACGTAGACGATGACGAAAACTATAACAACAACAACAATAACTACGACAACGACCACGACAACGACCACGACCACGACAACAAAAATAACAACAACAACGACAACAATAACAACAACGACAACAACGACAACGACACCAACAACGACAACAGAAACGACGACGACGACGATGATTAAAACAACAACGACAACAACAACAACTATAACAACAACAACAACGACAAAAACAACGACAACAACAACAACGATAACAACAACAACAACGACAACCACAACAACGACAACGACGACGACGATGATGAAAACAACAACGACAACAACAACAACGGCGACGATGACGACGACAACCACAACAACAACAACAACGACGACGACGACGACGAAGATGACGATGACGACAATAACGACAACTACGACGACGACATCAACAACAACAACGACAACGAGAACAATAACAACAACGACAACAACAACCACAACAACAATGACAACAACAACAACGACAACAAAGACGACAACAACGACGAAAACAATTACGACAACGACAACAACAACAACAACAACAACAACGACAATTACAACAACGACAACAACGACAACATCGACAACAACGGCAACAACAACAACAACAACCACAACAACGACAACAACAACAACAACAACGACAACAACAACAACAACAACGACAACAACAACAACAACAACGACAACAAAGACGACGACGATGACAACGACAACAACAACAACGATAACAACAAAGACAACAACAACAACGACAACAATAACAACAACGACGACAATAACAACAACGACAACAACGACAACAACAACAACAATAACAATAACGACAACAACAACGACAACAACAATAACGACGACGACAACGACGACGACGACGACGACAACAACAACAATAACTACGACAACGACCACGACGAAGACAACAACAATAACAACAACAACGACAACAATAACAACAACGATAAAACGACAACAACCACAACAACGTCAACAACATCTATAACAACAACGACGACGACAACAACGACAACAACAACATAACAACGACAACGACGATGACGATGACGACGACGACGATGACGACAACAACAACGACAACAACACCAACGATGACGACGACGACAACAACAACGACAACCACAACAACGAAAAAAACAACCACAACAACTACAACAGCAACAACGACAACAACAACAACGACAACAACGACGATAAAACAAAGACAACAACAGCAACGACGATAACAACGACAACAACAACAACGACGATAACAACAACAACGACAAAAACAACGACAACGACAACAACGACAACAACAACAACAATGACAACAACGACAACAACAACAACGACAACAACAACAACGACAACAACAACAACAACGAAAACTACAACAACGACAGCAACAAAGACAACAACAAAGACAACAACAACCACGACGACGACGATGATGACAACGACAACGACAACAACAACAAATGCGACGATGACGACGACAACCACAACAACAACAACAAAAACAACAACAACAACTACTACGACAACGACGAAGACGACGAAGACGACGATGATGACGACCACGACAACAACAGCAACAACCACAACGACAAAAACGACAACAAAAACAACAACGATACCAACAACGACGACGACGACAATAACTACAACAACAACGATAACAACAAAGACAGCAACAGCAACGTCAACAACTACAACCACGACGACGACGACTGCGACTACGACGACGATGACAACAACAACAACAACAACGACAACAACGTTAACAACAACAACAATATCAATAATGACAACATCAATAACGACGATAACAACAACAACGACAAAAACAATGACAACAACAACAACGACAACAACAACAACAATGACAACAACGACAACAACAACAACGACAACAACAACAACGACAACAACAACAACAACGACAACTACAGCAACGACAGCAGCAACGACAACAACAAAGACAACAACAACAACGACGACGACGATGATGACAACGACAACGACAACAACAACAAAGGCGACGATGACGACGACAACCACAACAACAACAAAAACAACAACAACAACAACTACGACAACGACGAAGACGACGAAGACGACGATGATGACGACGACGACAACAACAACAACAACCACAACGACAACAACGACAACAAAAACAACAACGATACCAACAACGATGACGACGACATTAACTACAACAACAACGATAACAACAAAGACAGCAACAGCAACGTCAACAACTACAACCACGACGACGACGACGGCGACTACGACGACGATGACAACAACAACAACAACAACGACAACAACGACAACAACAACAACAATATCAATAACGACAACAACAATAACGATGACGACAACAACAACAATAACAACAACAACAATAACAAAAAATGACAACGACGAGGACGACAACAACGACAACAATAACAACAACAACGACAACAACAACGACGATGACGACAACAACAACGACAACCACAACGATGAAAACAACAACCACAACAACGACAACAGCAACAACGACAACAACAATGACGACGACGACGATGACGATTATGAAAACAACAACGACAACAACAACAACGATAACAACAACAACAACGTAGACGATGACGAAAACAATAACAACAACAACAATAACTACGACAACGACCACGACAACGACCACGACCACGACAACAAAAATAACAACAACAACGACAACAATAACAACAACGACAACAACGACAACGACACCAACAACGACAACAGAAACGACGACGACGACGATGATTAAAACAACAACGACAACAACAACAACTATAACAACAACAACAACGACAAAAACAACGACAACAACAACAACGATAACAACAACAACAACGACAACCACAACAACGACAACGACGACGACGATGATGAAAACAACAACGACAACAACAACAACGGCGACGATGACGACGACAACCACAACAACAACAACAACGACGACGACGACGACGAAGATGACGATGACGACAATAACGACAACTACGACGACGACATCAACAACAACAACGACAACGAGAACAATAACAACAACGACAACAACAACCACAACAACAATGACAACAACAACAACGACAACAAAGACGACAACAACGACGAAAACAATTACGACAACGACAACAACAACAACAACAACAACGACGACAATTACAACAACGACAACAACGACAACATCGACAACAACGGCAACAACAACAACAACAACAACAACAACGACAACAACAACAACAACAACGACAACAACAACAACAACAACGACAACAACAACAACAACAACGACAACAAAGACGACGACGATGACAACGACAACAACAACAACGATAACAACAAAGACAACAACAACAACGACAACAATAACAACAACGACGACAATAACAACAACGACAACAACGACAACAACAACAACAATAATAATAACGACAACAACAACGACAACAACAATAACGACGACGACAACGACGACGACGACGACGACAACAACAACAATAACTACGACAACGACCACGACGAAGACAACAACAATAACAACAACAACGACAACAATAACAACAACGATAAAACGACAACAACCACAACAACGTCAACAACATCGATAACAACGACGACGACGACAACAACGACAACAACAACATAACAACGACAACGACGATGACGATGACGACGACGACGATGACGACAACAACAACGACAACAACACCAACGATGACGACGACGACAACAACAACGACAACCACAACAACGAAAAAAACAACCACAACAACTACAACAGCAACAACGACAACAACATCAACGACAACAACGACGATAAAACAAAGACAACAACAGCAACGACGATAACAACGACAACAACAACAACGACGATAACAACAACAACGACAAAAACAACGACAACGACAACAACGACAACAACAATAACAATGACAACAACGACAACAACAACAACGACAACAACAACGACAACAACAACAACAACGAAAACTACAACAACGACAGCAACAACGACAACAACAAAGACAACAACAACAACGACGACGACGATGATGACAACGACAACGACAACAACAACAAATGCGACGATGACGACGACAACCACAACAACAACAACAAAAACAACAACAACAACTACTACGACAACGACGAAGACGACGAAGACGACGATGATGACGACCACGACAACAACAGCAACAACCACAACGACAACAACGACAACAAAAACAACAACGATACCAACAACGACGACGACGACAATAACTACAACAACAACGATAACAACAAAGACAGCAACAGCAACGTCAACAACTACAACCACGACGACGACGACGGCGACTACGACGACGATGACAACAACAACAAAAACAACGACAACAACGATAACAACAACAACAATATCAATAATGACAACAACAATAACGATGACGACAACGACAACAATAACAACAACAACAATAACAAAAAATGACAACGACGAGGATGACAACAATGACAACAACAACAACAACAACGACAACAACAACGACGACGACGACAACAACAACAACGACAACCACAACAACGAAAACAACAACCACAACAACGACAACAGCAACAACGACAACAGCAACAACGACAACAACAATGACGACGACGACGATGACGATTATGAAAACAACAACGACAACAACAACAACGATAACAACAACAACAACGTAGACGATGACGAAAACTATAACAACAACAACAATAACTACGACAACGACCACGACAACGACCACGACCACGACAACAAAAATAACAACAACAACGACAACAATAACAACAACGACAACAACGACAACGACAACAACAACGACAACAGAAACGACGACGACGACGATGATTAAAACAACAACGACAACAACAACAACTATAACAACAACAACGACGACGACGACGACGACGACGAAAACAAAAACAACAACAACAACAATAACTACGACAACGACCACGACAACGACCACGACGATGACAACAACAATAACAACAACTACGACAACAATAACAACAACGACAACAAAAACAACAACAACAACAACGATAACGACAACAACATCAACATCAACAACGACAACGACAACAATGACGAAAAATGACAACAACGACGACGACAACAACGACAACAACAACAACAACGAAAACAACAACCATGACAACAACAATGACAACGACAACAACAACAACAACGACAACCACAACAACGAAAACAACAACGACAACAACAATGACAACAACAACAACAACGACGATGATGATCATAACAACGACAACAACAACAACGGCGACGATGACGACGACAACCACAACAACAACAACAACGACGACGACAACGACGAAGACGACGATGGCGATAATAACGACCACGACGACGACAACAACAATAACAACAACAACGACAACAATAACAACAACCACAACAACGACAACAAAAACAACAACAACAACAACGATAACGACAACAACATCAACATCAACAACGACAATGACAACAATGACGAAAAACGACAACAACGACGACGACAACAACGACAACAACAACAACAACGAAAACAACAACAACGACAACAACAATGACAACAACAACAACGACAACAACAACAATGACAACCACAACAACGACAACAACAACGACAACAACAATGACAACAACAACAACTACGACGATGATGATCATAACAACGACAACAACAACAACAACAACGGCGACGATGACGACGACAACCACAACAACAACAACAACGACGACGACAACGACGAAGACGACGATGGCGACAATAACGACCCCGACGACGACAACAACAATAACAACAACAACGACAACAATAACAATAACGACAACAACGACAACAACAACAACGATAACAACAACGACAACAAAAACGACGACGACGACGATGATGAAAAAAAACAACGACAACAACAACAACTATAACAACAAAAATGACGACGACGACGACGAAAACAACAACAACAATAACAACAACAACAACAACAACAATAACCACGACAACGATCACGACGATGACAACAACAATAACAACAACTACGACAACAATAACCACAACGACAACAACGACAACAACAACAACAACAACAACAACAACGACGATAACGACAGCAACATCAACAACAACAACAACAACATTAACAACGACAAAGACAGCAACAGCAACGTCAATAACTACAACTACGACGATGACGACGGCGACTACGACGACGATGACAACAACAACAACAACAACGACAACAACAATAACAATGACGACAACGACAACAATAACAACAACAACAATAACAAAAAATGACAACGACGAGGACGACAACAACGACAACAACAACAACAACAACGACAACAACAACGACGACGACGACAACAACAACAACGACAACCACAACAACGAAAACAACAACCACAACAACGACAACAGCAACAACGACAACAGCAACAATGACAACAACAATGACGACGACGACGATGACGATTATGAAAACAACAACGACATCAACAACAACGATAACAACAACAACAACGTAGAGGATGACGAAAACAATAACAACAACAACAATAACTACGACAACGACCACGACAACGACCATGACGACGACAACAAAAATAACAACAACAACGACAACAATAACAACAACGACAACAACGACAACAACGACAACAACAACGACAACAGAAACAACGACGACGACGATGATTAAAACAACAACGACAACAACAACAACTATAACAACAACAACGACGACGACGACGACGAAAACAACAACAACAACGACGACGACGACGACGACTACGAAAACAACAACAACAACAATAACTGCGATAACGACCACGACAACGACCACGACGATGATAACAACAATAACAACAACTACGACAACAATAACAACAACGACAACAACGACAACAAAAACAACAACAACAACAAAGATAACGACAACAACATCAACATCAACAACGACAACTACAACAATGACGAAAAATGACAACAATGATGACGACAACAACGACAACAACAATAACAACGAAAACAACAACAACGACAACAACAATGACAACAACAACAACGACAACAACAACAACAACGACAACCACAACAACGACAACAACAACGACAACAACAATGACAACAACAACAACGACGACGATGAT
>OX359295.1:73286444-73453944 GCA_947179395.2 Pulicaria dysenterica | reverse complement strand
CAATAACGACAACAACAACAACAACGACAACAACGACAACAACGACAACAACAACAACGACAACAACAATAACGACAACAACAACAACAACGACAACTACAACAACGACAGCAACAACGACAACAACAATGACAACAACAACAACAACGACGACGACGACGACAATGATGACAACAACAACGACAACAACAACAAAGGCGACGATGACGACGACAACCACAACAACAACAACAATAACAACAACAACAACAACTACGACAACGACGAAGACGACGAAGACGACGATGATGACGACGACGACAACAACAACACCAATCACAACGAAAACAACTACAACAAAAATAACAACGATACCAACAACGACGACGACGACAACAACAACAACAACAACAACAACGACGATAACGACAGCAACATCAACAACAACAACAACAACATCAACAACGACAAAGACAGCAACAGCAACGTCAATAACTACAACTACGACGATGACGACGGCGACTACGACGACGATGACAACAACAACAACAACAACGACAACAACGATAACAATGACGACAACGACAACAATAACAACAACAACAATAACAAAAAATGACAACGACGAGGACGACAACAACGACAACAACAACAACAACAACGACAACAACAACGACGACGACGACAACAACAACAACGACAACCACAACAACGAAAACAACAACCACAACAACGACAACAGCAACAACGACAACAGCAACAATGACAACAACAATGACGACGACGACGATGACGATTATGAAAACAACAACGACATCAACAACAACGATAACAACAACAACAACGTAGAGGATGACGAAAACAATAACAACAACAACAATAACTACGACAACGACCACGACAACGACCACGACGACGACAACAAAAATAACAACAACAACGACAACAATAACAACAACGACAACAACGACAACAACGACAACAACAACGACAACAGAAACAACGACGACGACGATGATTAAAACAACAACGACAACAACAACAACTATAACAACAACAACGACGACGACGACGACGAAAACAACAACAACAACGACGACGACGACGACGACGACGAAAACAACAACAACAACAATAACTGCGATAACGACCACGACAACGACCACGACGATGACAACAACAATAACAACAACTACGACAACAATAACAACAACGACAACAACGACAACAAAAACAACAACAACAACAAAGATAACGACAACAACATCAACATCAACAACGACAACTACAACAATGACGAAAAATGACAACAATGATGACGACAACAACGACAACAACAATAACAACGAAAACAACAACAACGACAACAACAATGACAACAACAACAACGACAACAACAACAACAACGACAACCACAACAACGACAACAACAACGACAACAACAATTACAACAACAACAACGACGACGATGATGATCATAACAACGACAACAACAACAACGGCGACGTTGACGACGACAACCACAACAACAACAACAACGACGACGACAACGACGAAGACGACGATGGCGACAATAACGACCACGACGACGACAACAACAATAACAACAACAACGACAACAATAACAACAACGACAACAACGACAACAAAAACAACAACAACAACAACGATAACGACAACAACATGAACATCAACAACGACAATGACAACAATGACGAAAAACGACAACAACGACGACGACAACAACGACAACAACAACAACAACGAAAACAACAACAACGACAACAACAATGACAACAACAACAACGACAACAACAACAATGACAACCACAACAACGACAACAACAACGACAACAACAATGACAACAACAACAACGACGACGATGATGATCATAACAACGACAACAACAACAACGGCGACGATGACGACGACAACCACAACAACAACTACAACAACGACGACAACGACGACAACGACGAAGACGACGATGGCGACAATAACGACCACGACGACGACAACAACAATAACAACAACAACGACAACAATAACAACAACGACAACAACGACAACAAAAACAACAATAACAACAACGATAACGACAACAACATCAACATCAACAACGACAACGACAACAATGACGAAAAACGACAACAACGACGACGACAACAACGACAACAACAACAACAACTAAAACAACAACAACGACAACAACAATGACAACAACAACAACGACAACCACAACAACGACAACAACAACGACAACAACAATGACAACAACAACAACGACAACAACAACAACAACAACAACAACAACGGCGACGATGACGACGACAACCACAACAACAACAACAACAACAACAATAACAACAACAACAACAACTACGACAACGACGAAGACGACGAAGACGACGATGATGACGACGACGACAATCACAACACCAACCACAACGAAAACAACGACAACAAAAACAACAACGATACCAACAACGACGACGACGACAATAACTACAACGACGACGACGACGACGGTGACTACGGCGACGATGACAACAACAACAACAACGACGACAACAACGACAACAACGACAACAACAATGACGACGACGACGATGACGATTATGAAAACAACAACGACAACAACAACAACGATAACAACAACAACAACGTAGACGATGACGAAAACAATAACAACAACAACAATAACTACGACAACGACCACGACAACGACCACGACGACGACAACAACAATAACCACAACAACGACAACAATAACAACAACGACAACAACAACAACGACAACAACAACGACAACAAAAACGACGACGACGACGATGATGAAAAAACAACGACAACAACAACAACTATAACAACAAAAATGACGACGACGACGACGAAAACAACAACAACAATAACAACAACAACAACAACAACAATAACTACGACAACGACCACGACAACGACCACGACGATGACAACAACAATAACAACAACTACGACAACAATAACCACAACGACAACAACGACAACAACAACAACGACAACAACAACGACAACAAAAATGACGACGACGACGATGATGAAAAAAACAACGACAACAACAACAACTATAACAACAAAAATGACGACGACGACGACGAAAACAACAACAACAATAACAACAACAACAACAACAACAATAACTACGACAACGACCATGACAACGACCACGACGATGACAACAACAATAACAACAACTACGACAACAATAACCACAACGACAACAACGACAACAACAACAACAACAACAACGATAACGACAGCAACATCAACATCAACAACGATAACGTCAACAATGACGAAAAACGACAACAACGACGACGACAACAACGACAACAACAACAACAACGAAAACAACAACAACGAAAACAACAACAACGACAACAACAACAACAACGACAACAACAACAACAACGACAACAACAACAACAACGACAACCACAACAACGACAACAACAACGACAACAACAATGACAACAACAACAACAACGACGATGATTATCATAACAACGACAACAACAACAACGGCGACGATGACGACGACAACCACAACAACAACGACGACAACGACGAAGACGACGACGACGACGACACCAACAACAACAACGACAACGACAACAGTAACAACAACGACAACAACAACAACAATAACATTAACGACAACAACAACGACAACAACAATAACGACGACGACAACGACGACGTCGACGACAACAAAAACGACAACAACAACAATAACGACGACAACAACAACAACAACCACAACGACAACAATAACAACGACGACAACAACGACAACAACGACAACAACAACAACAACGACAACAACATCGATAACAACGACGACGACGACGACAACAACGACAACAACAACATATAAACGACAACGACGATGACGATGACGACGACGACGATGACGACAACAACAACGACAACAACAACAATGATGATGACGACGACAACAACAACGACAACCACAACAACGAAAACAACAATAACAACAACAACCACAACAACGACAACAGCAACAACGACAACAACAACAACGACAACAACGACGATAAAACAAAGACAACAACAGCAACGACGATAACAACGACAACAACAGCAACGACGATAAAAACAACGACAAAAACAACTACAACAACAACAACGACAACAACACCAACAACGACAACAACAACAACGACAACAACAACAACGACAACAACAATAACGACAACTACAACAACGACAGCAACAACGACAACAACAATGACAACAACAACAACGACGACGATGACGATGACGACGACGATGATGACAACAACAACGACAACAACAACAACAACAACAACGACAACGACGAAGACGACGATGATGACAACGACGACGACGACAACAACAACAACAACCACAACGACAACAACGACAACAACGACAACAAAAACAACAACGATACCAACAACGACGACGACGACAACAACTACAACAACAACGATAACAACAAAGACAGCAACAACAACGACAACAACAATAACGACAACAATTACAACAACAACAATATCAAAAAATGACAACGACGACGACGACAACAACGACAACAACAACAACAATGACAACAACAACGACGACGACGACTACAACAACAACGACAACAACGAAAACAACAACCACAACAACGACAACAACAACGACAACAACAATAACGACGACGACAACGACGACGACGACAATAACAACAATAACTACGACAACGACCACGACGAAGACAACAACAATAACAACAACGACGACAACAATAACAACAACGATAAAACGACAACAACAACAACAACGACAACAACAACAATAACAACAATGACCACGACGATGACAACAACAATAACAACAACTACGACAACAATAACCACAACGACAACAACGACAACAACAACAACAACAACAACAACAACAACGATAACGACAGCAACATCAACATCAACAACGACAATGACAACAATGACGAAAAACGACAACAACGACGACGACAACAATGACAACAACAACAACAGACAACCACAACAACGACAACAACAACGACAATAACAATGACAACAACAACAACAACAACGATGATGATCATAACAACGACAACAACAACAACGGCGACGATGACGACAACAACCACAACAACAACGACGACAACGACGAAGACGACGATGGCGACAATAACGACAACGATGACGACGACGACACCAACAACAACAACGACAACAATAACAACAACGACAACAACAACAACAATAACAATAACGACAACAACAACGACAACAACAATAACGACGATGACAACGACGACGACGACGACAACAAAAACGACAACAACAACAATAACTACGACAACTACCACGACGACGACAACAACAAAAACAACAACAACGACAACAACGACAACGACGACAACAACATCGATAACAACGACGACGACAACGACAACAACAACATAACAACAACAACGACGATGACGATGACGACGACGACGATGACGACAACAACAACGACAACAACAACAACGATGACGACGACGACAACAACAACGACAACCATAACAACGAAAACAACAATAACAACAACAACCACAACAACGACAACAGCAACAACGACAACAACAACAACGACAACAACAACGATAAAACAAAGATAACAACAGCAACGACGATAACAACGACAACAACAGCAACGACGATAACAACAACGACAAAAACAACTACAAAAACAACAACGACAACAACAACAAAACTGACAACAACAACAACGACAACAACAACAACGACAACTACAACAACGACAACAACAACGACAACAACAATGACAACAATAACAACGACGACGACAACGATGATGACAACAACAACGACAACAACAACAAAGGCGACGATGACGACGACAACCACAACAACAACAACAAAAACAACAACAACAACGACAACGACGAAGACGACGATGATGACAACGACGACGACCACAACAACAACAAAAACCACAACGACAACAACGACAACAACGACAACAAAAACAACAACGATACCAACAACGACGATGACGACAAAAACTACAACAACAACGATAACAACAAAGACAGCAACATCAACGACAACAACAATATCAATAACGACAAAAACAACGACAACAACAATAACGATGACGACAACGACAACAATAACAACAACAACAATAACAAAAAATGACAACGACGACGACGACAACAACGACAACAACAACAACGACAACAACGAAAACAACAACCACAACAACAACGACAACAACAACAACGAGAACAACAACAACGACAACAACAATGACGACGACGACGATGACGATTATGAAAACAACAACGACAACAACAACAACGTAGACGATGACGAAAACAATAACAACAACAACAATAACTACGACAACGACCACGACGACGACAACAACAATAACAACAATAACGACAACAATAACAACAACGACAACAACAACAACGACAACAACAACAACGACAACAACAACGACAACAAAAACGACGACGACGACGATGATGAAAACAACAACGACAACAACAACAACTATAACAACAACAACGACGACGACAACGACGAAAACAACAACAACAACAACAACAATAACTACGACAACGACCACGACAACGACCACGACAACGACCACGACGATGACAACAACAATAACAACAACTACAACAACAATAATAACAACGACAACAACGACAAAAACAACAACAACAACAACAACGATAACAACAACAACATCAACAACGACAACGACAACAATGACGAAAAACGACAACAACGACGACGACAACAACGACAACAACAACAACAACGAAAACAACAACAACGACAACAACAATGACAACAACAACAACGACAACGACAACAACAACAACAATGACAACAACAACAACGACAACGACAACAACCACAACAACGATAACAACAACGACAACAACAATGACGACAACAACAACAACGATGATGACGATCATAACAACGACAACAACAACAACGGCGACGATGACGACGACAACCACAACAATAACAACAACGACGACGACAACGACGATGGCGACAATAACGACAACGACGACGACGACGACACCAACAACAACAACGACAACGACAACAATAACAACTACGACAACAACGACAACAATAACCACAATAACAATGACAACAACGACAACAACAACAACGACGACAACAACGACAAAAAATAGAACAACAACGACAACAACAACGACGACAATAATAACGACAACGACAACAACGAAAACAACGACAACAACGATAACAACAACAACAACAACGACGACGACGACAATAACAACAACAACGATAACAACAAAGACAACAACAGCAACACCAACAACAACGGCGACGATGACGACGACAACCACAACAACAACAACAACAACAACCACGACAACGACGAAGACGACGATGACGACAATAACGACAACGACGACGACGACGACAACAACAACAACAACGACAACGACAACAATAACAACTACGACAACAACGACAACTACAACCACAACAACAATGACAACAACAACGACGACGACAACAACGACAACAAATAGAACAACAACGACAACAACCACAACGACAACAACCACAACAACCACAACAACAACAACAACGACAACAACGACAACAACAACAACAACGACGACAACAACAACAACAACAACGACAACAAAGACGACGACGACGACAAGAACAACAATGATGACGACAACAAAAACGACAACAACAACAATAAACAACGACCACAACAACAACAACAACGACAACAAAGACGACGACGACGACAACAACAACAACGATGACGACGACGACAACCACAACAACGAAAACAACAATAACAACAACAACCACAACAACGACAACAGCAACAACGACAACAATAACTACGACAACAACGACAACAACGACGATAAAAAAAAGACAACAACAGCAACGACGATAACAACGACAACAACAACAACGACGATAACAACAACGACGATAACAACAACGACGATAACAATAACAACGACAAAAACAACGACAACAACAACAACGACAACAAAAACAACAACGACAACAACAACAACGACAGCAACAACGACAACAACAATGACAACAACAACAACCACGACGACGACGACGACGACGATGATGACTACAACATCGACAACAACAACAAAGTCGACGATGACGACGACAACCACAATAACTATAACAATAACAACGACGACGACGACGACGAAAACAACAACAACAACAACAAACACAACAATAACTACGACAACGACCACGACGATGACAACAACAATAACAACAACTACGACAACAATAACAACAACGACAACAACAACAACAACAACAACGATAACGACAACAACATCAACATCAACAACGACAACGACAACAATGACGAAAAACGACAACAACGACGACGACAACAACCACAACAAAAACAACAACGAAAACAACAACAACGATAACAACAATGACAACAACAACAACGACAACAACAACAACGACAACCACAACAATGACAACAACAACGACAACAACAATGACGACAACAACAACGACGATGATGATGATCATAACAACGACAACAACAACAACGGCGATGATGAGGACGACAACCACAACAACAACAAAAACAACAACGTCAACGACGAAGACGACGATGGCGACAATAACGACCACGATGACGACAACAACAATAACAACAACAACGACAACAATAACAATAACGACAACAACGACAACAATAACAACAACGACAACGACGACAACCACAACAACGACAACAACAAAAACGACGACGACGACGATGATGAAAAAAACAACGACAACAACAACAACTATAACAACAACGACGACGACGACGACGAAAACAACAACGACAACAATAACAACAACAACAACAGTAACTACGACAACGACCACGACAAAGACCACGACGATGACAACAACAATAACAACAACTACGACAACAATAACCACAACGACAACAACGACAACAACAACAACAACAACAACAACAACGATAACGACAGCAACATCAACATCAACAACGACAATGACAACAATGACGAAAAACGACAACAACGACGACGACAACAATGACAACAACAACAACAGACAACCACAACAACGACAACAACAACGA
Organism: Pulicaria dysenterica; assembly: GCA_947179395.2. Lineage (NCBI taxonomy): Eukaryota > Viridiplantae > Streptophyta > Magnoliopsida > Asterales > Asteraceae > Pulicaria > Pulicaria dysenterica. The sequence continues at coordinate 73,444,730 of OX359295.1, read as the reverse complement.
CAACAACAATGACAACAACAACAACAACAACGATGATGATCATAACAACGACAACAACAACAACGGCGACGATGACGACAACAACCACAACAACAACGACGACAACGACGAAGACGACGATGGCGACAATAACGACAACGATGACGACGACGACACCAACAACAACAACGACAACAATAACAACAACGACAACAACGACAACAACAACAACAATAACAATAACGACAACAACAACGACAACAACAATAACGACGATGACAACGACGACGACGACGACAACAAAAACGACAACAACAACAATAACTACGACAACTACCACGACGACGACAACAACAAAAACAACAACAACGACAACAACGACAACGACGACAACAACATCGATAACAACGACGACGACGACGACAACGACAACAACAACACAACAACAACAACGACGATGACGATGACGACAACAACAACGACAACAACAACAACGATGACGACGACGACAACAACAACGACAACCATAACAACGAAAACAACAATAACAACAACAACCACAACCACGACAACAGCAACAACGACAACAACAACAACGACAACAACAACAACGACAACAACAACGATAAAACAAAGATAACAACAGCAACGACGATAACAACGACAACAACAGCAACGACGATAACAACAACGACAAAAACAACTACAAAAACAACAACGACAACACCAACAAAACCGACAACAACAACAACGACAACAACAACAACGACAACTACAACAACGACAACAACAACGACAACAACAATGACAACAATAACAACGACGACGACGACGATGATGACAACAACAACGACAACAACAACAAAGGCGACGATGACGACGACAACCACAACAACAACAACAAAAACAACAACAACAACGACAACGACGAAGACGACGATGATGACAACGACGACGACGACAACAACCACAAAAACCACAACGACAACAACGACAACAACGAAAACAAAAACAACAACGATACCAACAACGACGACGACGACAAAAACTACAACAACAACGATAACAACAAAGACAGCAACAGCAACGACAACAACAATATCAATAACGACAAAAACAACGACAACAACAATAACAATGACGACAACGACAACAATAACAACAACAACAATAACAAAAAATGAAAACGACGACGACGACAACAACGACAACAACAACAACGACAACACAACGACGACGACGACAACAACAACAACGACAACAACGAAAACAACAACCACAACAACAACGACAACAACAACAACGAGAACAACAACAACGACAACAACAATGACGACGACGACGATGACGATTATGAAAACAACAACGACAACAACAACAACGATAACAACAACAACAACGTAGACGATGACGAAAACAATAACAACAACAACAATAACTACGACAACGACCACGACAACGACCACGACAACGACCACGACGACGACAACAACAATAACAACAATAACGACAACAATAACAACAACGACAACAACGACAACAACAACAACGATAACAACAACAACGACAACAACAACGACAACAAAAACGACGACGACGACGATGATGAAAACAACAACGACAACAACAACAACTATAACAACAACGACGACGACGACGACGACGAAAACAACAACAACAACAACAATAACTACGACAACGACCACGACAACGACCACGACGATGAAAACAATAACAACAACTACAACAACAATAATAACAACGACAACAACGACAAAAACAACAACAACAACAACAACGATAACAACAACAACATCAACAACGACAACGACAACAATGACGAAAAACGACAACAACGACGACGACAACAACGACAACAACAACAACGAAAACAACAACAACGACAACAACAATGACAACAACAACAACGACAACGACAACAACAACAACAACCACAACCACAACAACGACAACAACAACGACAACAACAATGACAACAACAACAACAACAATGATGATGATCATAACAACGACAACAACAACAACGGCGACGATGACGACGACAACCACAACATCAACAACAACAACGACGAAAACGACGATGGCGACAATAACGACAACGACGACGACGACGACACCAACAACAACAACGACAACGACAACAATAACAACTACGACAACAACGACAACAATAACAACAATAACAATGACAACAACGACAACAACAACGACGACGACAACAACGACAAAAAATAGAACAACAACGACAACAACAACGACGACAATAATAACGACAACGACAACAACAACGACAACAACGAAAACAACGACAACAACGATAACAACAACAACAACAACAACAACAACGACAACAACGACGACGACGACAATAACAACAACAAGGATAACAACAAAGACAACAACAGCAACACCAACAACAACGGCGACGATGACGACGACAACCACAACAACAACAACAACAACAACCACGACAACGACGATGACGACGATGACGACAATAACGACAACGACGACGACGACGACAACAACAACAACAACAACGACAACGACAACAATAACAACTACGACAACAACGACAACTACAACCACAACAACAATGACAACAACAACGACGACGACAACAACGACAACAAATAGAACAACAACGACAACAACCACAACGACAACAACCACAACAACCACAACAACAACAACAACGACAACAACAACAACAACGACGACAACAACAACAACAACAACGAAAACAAAGACGACGACGACGACAAGAACAACAATGACGACGACAACAAAAACGACAACAACAACAATAAACAACGACCACAACAACAACAACAACGACAACAAAGACGACGACGACGACAACAACAACAACGATGACGACGACGACAACCACAACAACGAAAACAACAATAACAACAACAACCACAACAATGACAACAGCAACAACGACAACAACAACTACGACAACAACGACAACAACGACGATAAAAATAAGACAACAACAGCAACGACGATAACAACGACAACAACAACAACGACGATAACAACGACGACGATAACAATAACAACGACAAAAACAACGACAACAACAACAACGACAACAACAACAACAACAACGACAACAACAACAACGACAGCAACAACGACAACAACAATGACAACAACAACAACAACAACGACGACGACGACGATGATGACAACAACAACGACAACAACAACAAAGGCGACGATGACGACGACAACCACAACAACAACAACAATAACAACAACAACAACAACTACGACAACGACGAAGACGATGAAGACGACGATGATGACGACGACGACAACAACAACACCAACCACAACGAAAACAACTACAACAAAAATAACGACAACAACACCAACCACACGATAACAACAACAACGACAAAAACAACGACAACAACAATAACGACAACAACAACAACAACGACAACAACGACAACAACGACAACAACAACAACGACAACAACAATAACGACAACAACAACAACAACGACAACTACAACAACGACAGCAACAACGACAACAACAATGACAACAACAACAACAACGACGACGACGACGACGATGATGACAACAACAACGACAACAACAACAAAGGCGACGATGACGACGACAACCACAACAACAACAACAATAACAACAACAACAACAACTACGACAACGACGAAGACGACGAAGACGACGATGATGACGACGACGACAACAACAACACCAACCACAACGAAAACAACTACAACAAAAATAACAACGATACCAACAACGACGACGACGACAATAACTACAACAACGACGATGACGACGGTGACTACGACGACGATGACAACAACAACAACAACGACAACAACGACAACAACAATGACGACGACGACGATGACGATTATGAAAACAACAACGACAACAACAACAACGATAACAACAACAACAACGTAGACGATGACGAAAACAATAACAACAACAACAATAACTACGACAACGACCACGACAACGACCACGACGACGACAACAACAATAACAACAACAACGACAACAATAACAACAACGACAACAACGACAACAACAACAACGACAACAACAACGACAACAAAAACGACGACGACGACGATGATGAAAACAACAACGATAACAACAATAACAACAACAACGACAATAATAACAACAACGACAACAACGACAACAACAACAACGACAACAACAACGATAACAAAAACGACGACGACGACGATGATGAAAACAACAACGACAACAACAATAACTATAACAATAACAACGACGACGACGACGACGAAAACAACTACAACAACAACAACAACAACAATAACTACGACAACGACCACGACGATGACAACAACAATAACAACAACTACGACAACAATAACAACAACGACAACAACGACAACAACAACAACAACAACAACAACAACGATAACGACAACAACATCAACATCAACAACGACAACGACAACAATGACGAAAAACGACAACAACGACGACGACAACAACCACAACAAAAACAACAACGAAAACAACAACAACGATAACAACAATGACAACAACAACAACGACAACAACAACAACGACAACCACAACAATGACAACAACAACGACAACAACAATGACGACAACAACAACGACGATGATGATGATCATAACAACGACAACAACAACAACGGCGATGATGAGGACGACAACCACAACAACAACAAAAACAACAACGTCAACGACGAAGACGACGATGGCGACAATAACGACCACGATGACGACAACAACAATAACAACAACAACGACAACAATAACAACAACGACAACAACGACAACAATAACAACAACAACAACGACGACAACCACAACAATGACAACAACAAAAACGACGACGACGACGATGATGAAAAAAACAACGACAACAACAACAACTATAACAACAACGACGACGACGACGACGAAAACAACAACGACAACAATAACAACAACAACAACAGTAACTACGACAACGACCACGACAAAGACCACGACGATGACAACAACAATAACAACAACTACGACAACAATAACCACAACGACAACAACGACAACAACAACAACAACAACAACGATAACGACAGCAACATCAACATCAACAACGACAATGACAACAATGACGAAAAACGACAACAACGACGACGACAACAATGACAACAACAACAACAGACAACCACAACAACGACAACAACAATGACAACAACAACAACAACAACGATGATGATCATAACAACGACAACAACAACAACGGCGACGATGACGACAACAACCACAACAACAACGACGACAACGACGAAGACGACGATGGCGACAATAACGACAACGATGACGACGACGACACCAACAACAACAACGACAACAATAACAACAACGACAACAACAACAACAATAACAATAACGACAACAACAACGACAACAACAATAACGACGATGACAACGACGACGACGACGACAACAAAAACGACAACAACAACAATAACTACGACAACTACCACGACGACGACAACAACAAAAACAACAACAACGACAACAACGACAACGACGACAACAACATCGATAACAACGACGACGACGACGACAACGACAACAACAACATAACAACAACAACTACGATGACGATGACGACGACGACGATGACGACAACAACAACGACAACAACAACAACGATGACGACGACGACAACAACAACGACAACCATAACAACGAAAACAACAATAACAACAACAACCACAACAACGACAACAGCAACAACGACAACAACAACAACGACAACAACAACGATAAAACAAAGATAACAACAGCAACGACGATAACAACGACAACAACAGCAACGACGATAACAACAACGACAAAAACAACTACAAAAACAACAACGACAACAACAACAAAACCGACAACAACAACAACGACAACAACAACAACGACAACTACAACAACGACAACAACAACGACAACAACAATGACAACAATAACAACGACGACGACAACGATGATGACAACAACAACGACAACAACAACAAAGGCGACGATGACGACGACAACCACAACAACAACAACAAAAACAACAACAACAACGACAACGACGAAGACGACGATGATGACAACGACGACGTCCACAACAACAACAAAAACCACAACGACAACAACGACAACAAAAACAACAACGATACCAACAACAACGACGACGACAAAAACTACAACAACAACGATAACAACAAAGACAGCAACATCAACGACAACAACGATATCAATAACGACAAAAACAACGACAACAACAATAACGATGACGACAACGACAACAATAACAACAACAACAATAACAAAAAATGACAACGACGACGACGACAACAACGACAACAACAACAACGACAACACAACGACGACGACGACAACAACAACAACGACAACAACGAAAACAACAACCACAACAACAACGACAACAACAACAACGAGAACAACAACAACGACAACAACAATGACGACGACGACGATGACGATTATGAAAACAACAACGACAACAACAACAACGTAGACGATGACGAAAACAATAACAACAACAACAATAACTACGACAACGACCACGACAACGACCACGACGACGACAACAACAATAACAACAATAACGACAACAATAACAACAACGACAACAACAACAACGACAACAACAACAACGACAACAACAACGACAACAAAAACGACGACGACGACGATGATGAAAACAACAACGACAACAACAACAACTATAACAACAACAACGACGACGACGACGACGAAAACAACAACAACAACAACAACAACAACAATAACTACGACAACGACCACGACAACGACCACGACAACGACCACGACGATGACAACAACAATAACAACAACTACAACAACAATAATAACAACGACAACAACGACAAAAACAACAACAACAACGATAACAACAACAACATCAACAACGACAACGACAACAATGACGAAAAACGACAACAACGACGACGACAACAACGACAACAACAACAACAACGAAAACAACAACAACGACAACAACAATGACAACAACAACAACGACAACGACAACAACAACAACAACGACAACCACAACAACGACAACAACAACGACAACAACAATGACAACAACAACAACAACGATGATGATGATCATAACAACGACAACAACAACAACGGCGACGATGACGACGACAACCACAACAATAACAACAACGACGACGACAACGACGATGGCGACAATAACGACAACGACGACGACGACGACACCAACAACAACAACGACAACGACAACAATAACAACTACGACAACAACGACAACAATAACCACAATAACAATGACAACAACGACAACAACAACGACGACGACAACAACGACAAAAAATAGAACAACAACGACAACAACAACGACGACAATAATAACGACAACGATAACAACAACGACAACAACGAAAACAACGACAACAACGATAACAACAACAACAACATCAACGACGACAGCAACAACAACAAAAACGACAACAACGACGACGACGACAATAACAACAACAACGATAACAACAAAGACAACAACAGCAACACCAACAACAACGGCGACGATGACGACGACAACCACAACAACAACAACAACAACAACCACGACAACGACGAAGACGACGATGACGACAATAACGACAACGACGACGACGACGACAACAACAACAACAACAACGACAACGACAACAATAACAACTACGACAACAACGACAACTACAACCACAACAACAATGACAACAACAACGACGACGACAACAACGACAACAAATAGAACAACAACGACAACAACCACAACGACAACAACCACAACAACCACAACAACAACAACAACGACAACAACAACAACAACAACAACAACAACAACGACAACAAAGACGACGACGACGACAAGAACAACAATGATGACGACAACAAAAACGACAACAACAACAATAAACAACGACCACAACAACAACAACAACGACAACAAAGACGACGACGACGACAACAACAACAACGATGACGACGACGACAACCACAACAACGAAAACAACAATAACAACAACAACCACAACAACGACAACAGCAACAACGACAACAACAACTACGACAACAACGACAACAACGACGATAAAAAAAGACAACAACAGCAACGACGATAACAACGACAACAACAACAACGACGATAACAACAACGACGATAACAATAACAACGACAAAAACAACGACAACAACAACAACGACAACAAAAACAACAACGACAACAACAACAACGACAGCAACAACGACAACAACAATGACAACAACAACAACCACGACGACGACGACGACGACGATGATGACTACAACAACGACAACAACAACAAAGTCGACGATGACGACGACAACCACAATAACTATAACAATAACAACGACGACGACGACGATGAAAACAACAACAACAACAACAAACACAACAATAACTACGACAACGACCACGACGATGACAACAACAATAACAACAACTACGACAACAATAACAACAACGACAACAACGACAACAACAACAACAACAACAACAACGATAACGACAACAACATCAACATCAACAACGACAACGACAACAATGACGAAAAACGACAACAACGACGACGACAACAACCACAACAAAAACAACAACGAAAACAACAACAACGATAACAACAATGACAACAACAATAACGACAACAACAACAACGACAACCACAACAATGACAACAACAACGACAACAACAATGACGACAACAACAACGACGATGATGATGATCATAACAACGACAACAACAACAACGGCGATGATGAGGACGACAACCACAACAACAACGTCAACGACGAAGACGACGATGGCGACAATAACGACCACGATGACGACAACAACAATAACAACAACAACGACAACAATAACAATAACGACAACAACGACAACAATAACAACAACGACAACGACGACAACCACAACAACGACAACAACAAAAACGACGACGACGACGATGATGAAAAAAACAACGACACCAACAACAACTATAACAACAACGACGACGACGACGACGAAAACAACAACGACAACAATAACAACAACAACAACAGTAACTACGACAACGACCACGACAAAGACCACGACGATGACAACAACAATAACAACAACTACGACAACAATAACCACAACGACAACAACGACAACAACAACAACAACAACAACAACAACAACGATAACGACAGCAACATCAACATCAACAACGACAATGACAACAATGACGAAAAACGACAACAACGACGACGACAACAATGACAACAACAACAACAGACAACCACAACAACGACAACAACAACGACAACAACAATGACAACAACAACAACAACAACGATGATGATCATAACAACGACAACAACAACAACGGCGACGATGACGACAACAACCACAACAACAACGACGACAACGACGAAGACGACGATGGCGACAATAACGACAACGATGACGACGACGACACCAACAACAACAACGACAACAATAACAACAACGACAACAACGACAACAACAACAACAATAACAATAACGACAACAATAACGACAACAACAATAACGACGATGACAACGACGACGACGACGACAACAAAAACGACAACAACAACAATAACTACGACAACTACCACGACGACGACAACAACAAAAACAACAACAACGACAACAACGACAACGACGACAACAACATCGATAACAACGACGACGACGACGACAACGACAACAACAACATAACAACAACAACGACGATGACGATGACGACAACAACAACGACAACAACAACAACGATGACGACGACGACAACAACAACGACAACCATAACAACGAAAACAACAATAACAACAACAACCACAACCACGACAACAGCAACAACGACAACAACAACAACGACAACAACAACAACGACAACAACAACGATAAAACAAAGATAACAACAGCAACGACGATAACAACGACAACAACAGCAACGACGATAACAACAACGACAAAAACAACTACAAAAACAACAACGACAACAACAACAAAACCGACAACAACAACAACGACAACAACAACAACGACAACTACAACAACGACAACAACAACGACAACAACAATGACAACAATAACAACGACGACGACGACGATGATGACAACAACAACGACAACAACAACAAAGGCGACGATGACGACGACAACCACAACAACAACAACAAAAACAACAACAACAACGACAACGACGAAGACGACGATGATGACAACGACGACGACGACAACAACAACAAAAACCACAACGACAACAACGACAACAACGACAACAAAAACAACAACGATACCAACAACGACGACGACGACAAAAACTACAACAACAACGATAACAACAAAGACAGCAACAGCAACGACAACAACAATATCAATAACGACAAAAACAACGACAACAACAATAACGATGACGACAACGACAACAATAACAACAACAACAATAACAAAAAATGAAAACGACGACGACGACAACAACGACAACAACAACAACGACAACACAACGACGACGACGACAACAACAACAACGACAACAACGAAAACAACAACCACAACAACAACAACGAGAACAACAACAACGACAACAACAATGACGACGACGACGATGACGATTATGAAAACAACAACGACAACAACAACAACGATAACAACAACAACAACGTAGACGATGACGAAAACAATAACAACAACAACAATAACTACGACAACGACCACGACAACGACCACGACGACGACAACAACAATAACTACAATAACGACAACAATAACAACAACGACAACAACGACAACAACAACAACGATAACAACAACAACGACAACAACAACGACAACAAAAACGACGACGACGACGATGATGAAAACAACAACGACAACAACAACAACTATAACAACAACGACGACGACGACGACGACGAAAACAACAACAACAACAACAACAACAATAACTACGACAACGACCACGACAACGACCACGACAACGACCACGACGATGACAACAACAATAACAACAACTACAACAACAATAATAACAACGACAACAACGACAAAAACAACAACAACAACAACGATAACAACAACAACATCAACAACGACAACGACAACAATGACGAAAAACGACAACAACGACGACGACAACAACGACAACAACAACAACGAAAACAACAACAACGACAACAACAATGACAACAACAACAACGACAACGACAACAACAACAACAACGACACCCACAACAACGACAACAACAACGACAACAACAATGACAACAACAACAACAACAATGATGATGATCATAACAACGACAACAACAACAACGGCGACGATGACGACGACAACCGCAACAACAACAACAACAACGATGACAACGACGATGGCGACAATAACGACAACGACGACGACGACGACACCAACAACAACAACGACAACGACAACAATAACAACTACGACAACAACGACAACAATAACCACAATAACAATGACAACAACGACAACAACAACGACGACGACAACAACGACAAAAAATAGAACAACAACGACAACAACAACGACGACAATAATAACTACAACGACAACAACAACGACAACAACGAAAACAACGACAACAACGATAACAACAACAACAACAACAACAACGACAGCAACAACAACAACAACGACAACAACGACGACGACGACAATAACAACAACAACGATAACAACAAAGACAACAACAGCAACACCAACAACAACGGCGACGATGACGACGACAACCACAACAACAACAACAACAACAACCACGACAACGACGAAGACGACGATGACGACAATAACGACAACGACGACGACGACGACAACAACAACAACAACAACGACAACGACAACAATAACAACTACGACAACAACGACAACTACAACCACAACAACAATGACAACAACAACGACGACGACAACAACGACAACAAATAGAACAACAACGACAACAACCACAACGACAACAACCACAACAACCACAACAACAACAACAACGACAACAACAACAACAACGACGACAACAACAACACCAACAACGACAACAAAGACGACGACGACGACAAGAACAACAATGACGACGACAACAAAAACGACAACAACAACAATAAACAACGACCACAACAACAACAACAACGACAACAAAGACGACGACGACGACAACAACAACAATGATGACGACGACGATAACCACAACAACGAAAACAACAATAACAACAACAACCACAACAACGACAACAGCAACAACGACAACAACAACTACGACAACAACGACAACAACGACGATAAAAAAAAGACAACAACAGCAACGACGATAACAACGACAACAACAACAACGACGATAACAACAACGACGATAACAATAACAACGACAACAACAACGACAACAACAACAACGACAACAACAACAACAACGACAACAACAACAACGACAGCAACAACGACAACAACAATGACAACAACAACAACAACAACGACGACGACGACGACGATGATGACTACAACAACGACAACAACAACAAAGTCGACGATGACGACGACAACCACAACAACAACAACAAAAACAACTACAACAACAACAACGACAACGACGAAGACGACGATGATGACAACGACGACGACGACAACAATAACAACAACGACAACGACAAAAGTAACAACAACGACAACGACAACAACAACAACAAACCCGACAACAATAACCACAACGACAACAACGACAACAAAAACAACAATGATACCAACAACGACGACGACGACAACAACTACAACAACAACGATAACAACAAAGACAGCAACAGCAACGATAACAACTGCAACCACGACGACGACGACGGCGACGACGACGACGATGACAACGACAACAACAACAACGACAACAACAACAACAATATCAATAACGACAAAAACAACGACAACAACAACGACAACAACAATAACGACGACGACAACGACAACAAAAACAACAACAACAATAACAAAAAATGACAACGACGACGACAACAACAACAACAACAACGACAACAACAACGACGACGACAACAACAACAACGACAACCACAACAACGAAAACAACAACCACAACAACGACAACAACAACAACGACAACAGCAACAACGACAACAACAATGACGACGACGACGATGACGATTATGAAAACAACAACGACAACAACAACAACAATAACAACAACAACAACGTAGACGATGACGAAAACAATAACAACAACAACGATAACTACGACAACAACCACGACAACGACCACGAAGACGACAACAACAATAACAACAACAACGACAACAATAACAACAACGACAACAACAACAACAACAATAACGACGGCGACGACGACGACAACAACAACATCAACGACGACGACGACGACGACAACAACAAAAACGACAAAAACAACAACAACAACAGCAACAACAACGACGACAACAACGACAACAAACGACAACAACAACAACGACGACTACAACAACAACAACAACAACAACGACAACGACAACAATGACGAAAAACGACAACAACGACAACGACAACAACGACAACAACAACAACAACAACAACGACAACGACAACAATAACAAAAAACGACAACAACGACGACAACAACAACAATGACAACAATGACAACAACAACAACAACGACAACAACAACAACAATAACAACGACAACAACGACGAAAAACGACAACAACGACGACGACAACAACGACAACAACAACAACGACTACAACAACATTAATCAATGGATGCAGAGTCAGTTTATTGTTGAGGATCATGAGATTCCATGTCCTTTGAAGATTCAGCATTAATCAATGGATCAACAGCATTGGAGAACTCTTGTTGAAGCATAGGAATCACAACAAAGTCTTTAGTAACTTTGTTTGAACCAACAGTTGTTGGTTTTGAGCTAACAGTGTCAAAACTGTTCGGGCTGGAGGAAGCTGTTTGATGATTTTCACGAACAGTTGTTGGGGTACCTGTAGCTTTTTCAGTAGAATACTCAAAAGAAAGAGATTTAGACAATGCATCAATATCAAATAACCAATCAGGTCCATTACCTGCAATATTGATCCTATTCTCATTGAAAGAGACATTCATACTCTCTTCTATGATTCTAGTGACATTGTTAAAAACTCTATAAGCTTTACTTTGAGTGGAGTATCCTACAAAGAAACCTTCTTCAGCCTTACTCTCAAACTTGCCTAATTGTGATTTGGTATTAAGGATAGTGCAAGGACAACCAAATGGTTTGAAGAAGTTGATTAAAGGTTTTCTCTTGAGGAACAACTCATAAGGAGTTTTCCCTTTGGACTTGACTACTTGTACTCTATTCTGAACATAGCAGGCAGTGTTCACTACGTCTGCCAAGAATGTCATTGGAAGCCTAGAATCAGCTAACATAGATCTAGCAGCCTCTATCAAAGTCCTATTCCTTCTCTCAGCAACTCCATTCTGTTGGGGAGTCCTAGGGGCACTAAACTGTCTTTCAATACCTTTACTTTCACAAAAACTGTTTAGCTCATAGTTCTTAAATTCAGAACCATTGTCAGATCTAATGACTTTCACCTTCAAATCAGATTGATTTTCAATTTTAAGAATAAGAGACTTAACTAACTCAGCAGTTTCATCCTTAGTTCTAAGAAATTGAACCCATGTGAACCTGGTGAAATCATCAACTATGACTAAACAATACGCTTTCTTCCCTATACTCACCACAGATGTAGGACCAAAAAGATCCATGTGTAACAATTGTAAAGGTGCAGTAATAGAAGAAACTTCTTTGGTCTTATAAGAAGTTTTGTGTTGCTTGCCTTTGAGACAGGCTACACAATGATCATCACATGAGAATTCTTTTTGGGGCAAACCTCTTACCAAACTGTTTTTAGCTAACAAGTTCATGGTTTTAAAATTCATGTGACACATCCTTCTATGCCAAATGGCAGACTCATCATGAGATGCCTTTGAGAGTAAACAGCTTAACACATTCTGTTTAGCAATCTTTTGTGTATCAAGACAGTATACATTATCTTTTCTAGGTGTTCTTAAAAGAACATCCTTCTCATTTAGTTTAAAATCTTTTGAGAGAATAATGCATTCTGAATCTGTAAACAAAACTTTGTTTCCATTGTCACAGATTTGAGATACACTTAACAGATTGTACTTAAGCTGTTCAACAAAGAAAACATCATTAAATGTAAGTGTACCTGCCTCAACAGCTCCTTTACCTGTGATTTTTCCTCCCTTAGCATTTCCTCCAAATGCTACAAATCCACCATTGATGCTTCTGAAATCCTTCAAACAGTGTGGATTTCCAGTCATGTGCCTTGAGCATCCACTATCCACATGCCAGATAGATCCATGATTGGCCCTATGAATGCTCTGCACAAATAAAATCAGTTAGTATCAGGAAGTACCCAGGCCATGCAGGTCTTGGGTACACCATTCAAGTCATAATACTTAAACAGAGTTTGGTTCTTTTTGATTTCATCCAAATTAGATTTCTCTAATTTGTGTGAGGAATACTTTGTAAGAAACATGTGGTTTCCAACTGTTGTGATTAACAGTGGATACATTTGAACAAACAGCTGGTGGAGTTGGTAAAACAGATGAATCAACTTGTGATTCCTTTTGATTTTCAGTTTGAAGAACAGTTTTACCCTCTCCAGAATCAGTTTGTTTTTGAATTTTCATCCAAGCCAAACCAGCAGTTTTTGGTTTTGTTAAAACAGTTTTGGAACTGTTAGTTGGTTTGGATGTAACAGTTGTAGAACTGTTTGCCAGTTTTGGCTTAGCAGTCTTAGAACTGTTGATCTACTTTGACTTAACAGTTTTAGAACTGTTATTTTGTCTTTTAGAACTTTTGTTTTGAGTGCCATTGGTCTGTGGGTTATAGTAACAATCTTGAACTAAATGATTAGATCTCCCACAAATGTAGCACTTTTTGGTTTTCACAATAGGTAAACCAGTTCTTTGTGACCAGAATTGGTTTCGATTTCTTTGATTTCCTCTAACAGCTGCAGATTGAGGAAACTTTTGGACACCATGTTTTTGGCATGTGCATGCAGGCATTTCAGTATACCTTTTCTTAGGCTTGGGTTTAGCCTGAGATTTTGGAGCTTCCATCTTCTTCTTTGCATACACAACCTCACCAACTTTCTCCTTTCCTTTGACTTTTGTACTAACAGTTGGGCTTTTTAGCTTAGAACTGTTTGGGTTCTTGTTGGAACTGCTAGTGTAAAAATGAGGACTATTGGCAACAGTTGTGGAACTTTCTATGGAATGGATAGCTTTTGAAGGTGTTGGCTCAGTGATGAGGGATTCTGTGGATGCTTTTACAAACACCACAGGCTTGAAAGATGGTTTTGTGGAAATGGGTTCACAACAGATGTGATTTTCATATGGAATCACTTCATCTTTCTTCACAACTATCTCAATATCTTCAATACTTACTACTGACAGAACTTCATCTTCATAACTCTCAAACTTTGGATCAGCTGACTTTAATTCATCTGCCAAAGGTTCATTGACATATCTATCAGCTGCCTCAGACAAGGGTGTTATGTATGTGTGATTGTATGGAGGTGGGGTTTCCTTATATCCAAGTCCAGTTTTCACCTTGTCTCTCACTTGAGATTGTAGCAGAGTCTCAAGCTTAAGGTTTGCAGCCTTGAACATTCCAAGATCAATGTCCACACCCTCCAATTTCTTTGTGAGTTCATCCACCTTGCTTTCTTTTTCAACCAATTTCTTTTTCAGACTATCAATCTCATCTTGAAACTGCTCTTTCTCCCACTTATGATATTTTCTATCATAGTCCATTTGCAGTTCATTAGCCTGATAGTCTTTAATTTTCTTTTCAAGATCTTCTATCACAGCAGTATACTCATACCTTCTCTCCTCTATTTTACTTAGAGCAGCACATACTTTCTTATTGTGCTCTCTAAACCTCTTAACAATAGCTCTACATTCACCAGGACATAGTTTAGAAGATACCTGTATGTCCTCAGATTCTGGGGAATCCATCTTGATGGAGGAGTCAGTCAATGCCATCAAAGCTTTGTTGCTTGTAGCCTCCTCTGCTTGATCACTCCAATCAAATCCATGGCCTTCTTGTGAGACCAATGCTGAGGAGGTATGATTCTGAGTTGGCCTCTGACCTTGGTTCTGAACTTGTCCACCAGATCTGCATTCTCTTGCAAAATGGCCAAGTTGTTGACATTTGAAGTATCTCACCTTTGACTTGTCAAATCCAGCCTTGCCATCAGCTCTGAAATTCATGGTTTGCCTTCCAGTCCTTTTAATGAACCTCTTGGCTCTAACAGTAAGCATGGCCATCTGCCATTTGAGATCCATCTCCTCAAGATCATCAGGGTGCACTTGTTCAAGATCCTCATTAGTGAGGGTTGAATGTGCATGACTAGCAAGAAAAGCTTCAAGAACAGCATCTGGAGTGTTCATATCTAGTCCAACAGCAGAACTAGTACCTGCACAACTATCAATAGAGTTAGTTAATGAATGGTTTGATTCCATACTTGAGGATGACAGGAGAGCAGCATTGTGGCTAGGGATAACAGTTTTTCTTTTTCCCTCTATCTCTCCCTCAAACACTATCAAACTATTATAGAGATCATCTAACTCTATGTCTTCAAGAGAATCCTTGGTTCTCCATTGTGCAGCAAACACAGTCCATTCATCACCTAGAGACCTAAGAAACTTTCTATTTATCTCATCTTGATCAAGCCTAACCGTAGCACTCTCCAGTTGACTCACCAGTTTGTAAAACCTATCAAAGATTTGGGTGATACTCTCATTCTTCCCACTGGTGAAGTTCTCATAGGTTTGTTTAAGAAGATCTCTTTGGTTTCTCTTAGAACTAGCATTCCCAGCAAACCTCTTCTCCAGAGCATTCCAAAGTTCATGAGCATCAACAAATTTCTTGAATTGATGTTGATACTCATTGGGAATTGCAATCTGGAGGATGTTGAGGGCTTTCATCTCAATCATTCTATCCTTCTTTTCAGCATCTGTCTTTGGTGGTGGTTTCTTCTTTGGTTTTCCATTCTCATCCAGTTCAATGGGATTAGTGGGAACAGTTTCAATGATTTGCCAAACAGCATAGTCCATTAGTTGGACATGCTGTTTAATTCTTAGTTTCCACATCTCAAAATCAGATGGTTTGAGCATGGGAACACGAATGTTAGACCCTGACCCACTGTTATCAGAAGAACCTCCCGAATCCATTGAAACAAATTGATTTAAAAAAGAAACAGTTTTGAAAAATAAAGCAAGGTAATGCAAAAACCTTCAACTGGTGATCAAAGGAACCTTAATGATAAGGCTCTGATACCACTTGTCAGGATCGGATATAGATTATATCAAATAACAAGAACTAACTTTTAAATAATAAATCAGAGTAAAATAAAAGTTAATCTTTAACTATGATCACAATCAACTAAGAAGTTGCGGAATCACACTTAATTGATTAAAGAAGATTTTGATCACAAATTAATTCAATCAAACAGTAATTCTATTAATCAATGAGAACGATTACAATAGCAAACTTCATCCCCAATCTAACTTATTATGTTAGACGAAGAACACAAATTGTTCTTAGGTTTCAACGAGAAACTTAGAGGCTTAGCACTATTCAGAGAGCAAAATTACAATTTGAAGAACGAATGCAAAAATATAATCAATGAGTAAGTTCTAATTATGAATTCTAATCTAGCATATATATACTCCTTGATCTTCCTTGATTTGCTGACAGTTAGGTAATCTTCTATCTTCTGAGATAATCTTTATGATCTTCAAAGTATTTCGAGATATCTTCAAAAATAAGATTTTTCCATATATAGCTCAACAGAAACTGTTTAATGAATACAACAGTTCTTGATTCTTCTAACAGTCTTCAGCTTCAAGGTCTTCAAACAGTTGTAGACGTTTACACTAACAGTTCTCAACTGTTTTCATATTTTCAACTAACAGTTTCCAAACTGTTTCTTCAACACTTCTTCTAACAATTTCAACTTTGCATGTTAAACAGTCTTAATGCCTTAGTTAATTTCCCAACATGCGTAGTGAAATTAATTACACTATAAATACTCATTAACCACGTATTAGCGTGGGTGATCGCGGGGAATCGCAGAATCGTGAGGTAATCGTCTGTAACCGCATATAACTACCGGAAATCGACCTTAAGCCTTAGTGAGCCTTCGAAATCGTACGTTTAACCTCGGTAATTGCGAACTTAGTGTTAATCTCGAATCCAAGGGCAGCCGTAAGCATTCTGTGTGAGTTCTTAGAGTTGTTCTTCGTCCTACTCTGTGTGTTCTTCGTGTTAACTGTGTGCCGGACACCTAAGCAGATCTTAGAATCCTTAGGAGGTTTGGGAAATAGATATTCCGCACTATTTCTCATCCTAGATCAGTCCTAGCATTAGGGTGTTTTAGTTTAGAACCCCCACGGTCCTACAAAGTGGTATCAGAGCCTTGTGCTTTGATTGATCACTTTTCCTTAGGTTTCGTGATCTAGGTGTCGTTTTGGTCATTTAGGTGCTTTCGTTTTGTCGTTTTCTAAGTGTTTCTTCGTGTGTATTATCGTAAACAGGTCATTTTTGCGTTAAAAAGGTTTGTTTTTACGTAAATCAATCTTAATCGTTGCAGTTTAATCGTGCGAAGTGCCTTTCATTACGTGCGTATTGATCTTCAGTGCGTGCGTAGTGGTTGGTTGGTCCTCTAGAATCTTCGGTAGCCTGTGTGTCTGCGCGTGCGTAGTGGGTCATCAACACGTGCGTAGTGATTCTCACTTCGCACGTATTGAGTCTGTGTGTTAAATCTTTTTCTTAAAAAACAATTTACTTGTTTCGTACGTAGTCAAGTCACTTCGTGCGTACTAGGTCCCCGTTCCGTACGTACCTAAGACTGTGTGATCTTTTGTCAGTCCGTACGTAGTACAGTTTACTACGTGCGTTGTGTGTTCACTTGCGAACCAATCTCACTTCGTGCGTAGTGTTTACGTTTGTTTTAGGCTTTAATCATAATGTCTGACATGAGTGCTATGGCTGCCAAACAAACCATAACTGCCCTAAGTAACTTAATTATGGATAATGAACAAGGAGGTATTAACAAAGTGCCTAGACTGTTAACCATGGAAGACTACCCATTCTGGAAACCACGTTTTGAAATATTTATCGATGGGGTTGATCCACGGTTGCACCGGGCCATTTCTGCTGATTATGTCGTGCCTAAAGGTGAAGGGAATATTGAAGTTCCCTATGATCAGATGAGTGACGATCAGAGGAATGCTTATGATGCTGAGAAGAAAGCCTGCTCTTATTTGATCCAAGCCATTCCTAATGAGATCTTCCACCAGTTCCGACGGTATAGAACGTCACGTTCCTTGTGGAATGCACTTCAAAAGAGGAACGAGGGGAATGCATCTCTGAAAGAGCTCAAGGCCTCACAGTTGAGAAAGGAGTTTGACCATTTCACTTCATACGTAAATGAAAAGCTTCCAGATCTGATCAACAGATACAACCATCTTCTCAGTGAAATGGATAGTTTGGGGGTGCAGATCTCAGAAAGACAACAAGTAGAGACTTTGTCCAAGACACTACCCAAAAGCTGGAGGCCATTCATTATGATTCTTAAAAATGGTGAAGGTTTTGAGGGCATGGATCTGAATGACTTTATTACTAAGCTGAAAGAGCATGAACAGGAGGAGCAAAATCTGGACAGATTGAGCAGCTATGTGCAAAATCCTTCATTATACTGTACTGGACCCATTGCTTCTCCAGTCACTTCATCAAATGCTCCATTGCAGACAGCTTTTACATCTAATGTTTGTTCTTCAAGCAAGTCTGCTCCTGAAACTACAAGTGGACCACCATATTCTGCTCCTTCAAGCAAAACGTCTATGCCTGCCTTAAACACTGAGCATTTCAAGCATGGCAGCACTGAAGAAGTAAAGGAGCATATGGGGATGCTTAGTGCTTTGGTCACATCATATGATGATCTGCTAAAGGGTAAAATCGGAAATGCCTACCTGACTCAGGAAGATTATGACCAGATAGACAACGATGAAATGGAAAGACAGGACATTCTATGGTCCTATGCTAATCTGGTAAGGAGAGCAAAGGCCTTGGTCAAGAGAACTGGGATATAGATTACAGCAACTAAGGATACAAAGCTGGGCTTCGATAAATCAGCTGTAACCTGCTACAACTGTGGAGAAAAGGGTCATTTTGCAAGAGAATGTGAAAAGCCAAAGAACTCAGGACCCAAGTATCCATTCAGGACATCTCCTGGAAAATCATCAACTTCCACTACCCCAAAGAAAGCTGAAACATCTCATGAGGGATCATCTAAGGCAATGGTAGTTGTTCAGAAAGATGATCGGATAGACTGGTCAGTACATTTTCAAGATAATGATGCTTTCGAAGTTGCTGAGACCAACCTGGCCAGTGTTCCAGATCTGAATGATGATTCACAATCTGAAGCAGATAGTGTGCAGGAAGCTGATGATGAATTTGTTGCCAGTAAGGAAGACTCAGTGATGCCTACTGATGAGTACAAGGTCAAACCAGTTTCAGTGCCAGCTGCCGAACCAACGCCAGTGATTGTTCAAACTAAATCAGAAGATCTTAAGGCGTGCATGACTGGCAAACCTGATGATTCAAAGGTAAGTAACAATTCTGGCATTCCTTGTGCTTCGTGCAATGACTATGTGCAAAATATTTTATCTTTGAAATCTCAAGTCAGTGATCTTACCTCTAAATTGCATGAAAATTCAATCATTAAAGGTAGGGAAAAGACACTAAAAGATAAAATTGAAAGCCAGAACAAACAGATTAGAGAACTAGAGGTAGCATTGCTAAACAAACAGGATGCCATAGTTTTCTACATCAATCAGATAGATACACTGAAGCGAGACCTTGCTAGCTCTAAGGTAGATTATGAGACTCTCAATCAGAAACTAAAAAGTTATTCAACTTCATCTTATCTATTTGAGCACATAATCGACCGGAGACCTCAAGGTTCCGATTCAGAGAAAGACAAAAAGGCATACACTAAATGTCCACCACCAGTTTTGAACCAATTGGTGAAAACAGATGTCTTTTCTGAAGCTGACCAACTTCCTCCTAAGGTTGATCAATTTGTTGCATCAACCTCAACATCTGATTTAAAGTTAAAAGGGAAAGTTGGTGAGCCTCAGAAGAAAGAAGTCAAACAAGAAGAAAAGCCTGAATCTGGTATGAGAAAACTTCTAGGTAATTCTTCTGGACAAGGCACGTTAATGAAAAATGTGCAAGCAGCACTCCGAACCATAGAAAAGGAGGGTGCAAAGTCTCCTGCAACCCGTCCTTATGAGGAAGTTAAAATTTTGCCAAAACAATGTGGTTTAGGAGTAGAATCAAAATGTCAAGTTGAGCAAAAAGTGCCACATAATCCTGCAAAACATCAGTCAAACAGGATTTGTTATGTGTGCAGGAGACCTGGTCACCTCAGTTATAAGTGTAATCAGCAACAACAGAGCTGCAGGGGAAAAGTTGATTTTTCTGAAAATTTTCAGAAAAATAAAACGTTTAATCAAAATAATCAAAAATCAACTACCCCTCATCAGCTCAAAAGGACTGTTGGGGAAACTTCTAGTAAACCCAAAAGTTTCGAGGTTAGTCAGATGGGGAAGGAACCACTTCATAAGGTAATCAATGCTTCTAGTGTTTATCACAAGGCTACTCCCCGTCAAGACTTAAAATGGATCAATAAATCCGAATCTAAAATGTCAAATAGTTCAGATACCAATGCAAACTTCAAAGCTACTTGGATTTTTCAACCAAGGACGAATTTGAGGAACTCGTACCTTCTCTGCCTCGCCTTCTGTTACATATCTTTCACGTACACCATCAGGTCATGGGCACTCAACTTCTCCAATTACTTTTACATAACGGAGCTCATGGTGCTCAAGTTTAGATACGTGATCTTCTTAGTATCCTTGATTGGTTATTCATACGCCCTTCAAACGGCCTTGTTCTGTTAGACTTTAGGGTTAGGATTCAGGGTTGAGGTTTATGGTTAGGGTTTAGGATTTCGGGTTAGAGTTTAGGGTTAAGGTTTTGGGTTTATGTTTAGGGTTTTGGGTTTTGGGTTTTGGGTCCTGGGTTTCATCCGCAACATGTTAGCGCTAATGTTCTCACCTTCTTGGAGTTTCAAACCAAGGACGGACTTGAGGTACTTATACCTTTATTGGCTTGCTTGTCGTTGGAACATACCATTTAGATACACAATTAGGTAGTGGGCACTAAGTGCTCCATTTTCTATTTCAAATTGGAGCTCATGGTGTTCAACATTAGGTACGTGATCTTCTTAGTATCCTTAAGGCATTATTCATATGCCTTTCGGACGGCCCTTGTGTCATTAGGGTTTAGAGTTATGATTTAGGGTTAGGGTTTAGGATTTTGGGTTAGAGTTTAGGATTTATGGTTAGGGTTTAGGGTTACTATTAAGGGTTAGGGTTTAGGGTTTAGGTTTAAGAATTATGGTTTTGAGTTTAATCTGCAACACGTGAGCGCTAACGTTCTCACCTTCTTGGAGATTGCATCTTGTGATGTATTTGAGGCACTCGTACCTTTCTTGCCTCGTCTTATGTTGGAACATATATTTCAGGTACACAATCAGTTGGTGGACACTCAAGTGCTCCATTTGATTTTGCAAATTGAAGCTCACTGTGCTCAACATTAGGTACGTAATCTTGTTTCGTTGAGTTATTTTTCATACGCCTCTCGGACGACCCTTGTTTCGTTAGGGTTTAGCGTTAGGATATAGGGTTAGGGTTTAGGATTTGGGCTTAGAGTTTAGGATTTGGGGTTTGGGGTTAGGTTTAGGGTTTAGGTGTTTGGTTTTCATCCGCAACACGTGAACACTAACGTTCCCACCATTTCTATAATAAATAAGGAGGAGGAACTTTCAATTTCTCAATATAATTTAAGAAACTACCCAAATTTCTGTTAAGAAGATACCATATCAAGAGGATATAGAGATCATTAAGATCAGGGGGAGCAGGACTAAAAATATATTTAATAAAACCCAAGAGCTATAATTTGAGAGCAACGTCATAAAGAAGGCTTGCATCAAACTTATCTTATGTTTAAGTAATTAAGCAAGCAGGGCAAAAACCAAATTTCTAACATGTTATAAAACAAGTAGCACTTTTATAATTAAGTGTATAATTGATAAAAACCTCCTTGTGAATAATGTATGATAAACAAGTTTTGGCACTTAACCTTAACCTGAATCCTTAATTATCAAAACAATCAACAATTAGCAAACTAGAAAGTAGATAGAAGAGATGATGCACAAACATGAACTTGAATTAGAGCGTGAACGTTGGGGCTGGATACGGTGTAGATGGAGATAAGATGACGTTTGAAAAGGCAATGCCAACGAGGTGTGGTTCGAAATAACTTTATCATTCCAAATTTGTTCTACATGACAGTATTTGATCCCGATATCTAGAAAAAAACTCATAATTTAGTAGGAACCAACTAGCAATTCAAGCAAACAAGTAGGGCTCCATTAGCAAAACACATTAAAAATCAAAGAAAATTGTACCTTTGGCATGCACGTCTGAAGAATCAAAGATCTGATGTTTGCAAACCAAGGATCTCACTATGTCATTATAATGAAACGCCGATTAGGGCCGGTTGAATGACTTGTTATAACTTAGAAATTAGAATGGGTACGTAACATAACATAAAATAGTTAGAGGAAGCAGCAACAACAAAATTCACATGACTGGCGATCGGAGCGAATGGTCGGCGATCGGGGCGGATGGGCGGCGATAGGGCGTTAAAAGACGAGGGTTCTAATGAGAGAGAAAGAAAGAACTTTGGGGCTGATTAATCCCTTTCTTTTCGTGCGTCTTAGTAGGCTGTCAATGGGTTGGATCGGATAGGATCGGTTAAAGATCTGATCTAACCCGCTGATCCATTTAATTGGATTTGGATCTGATCCAATAACATTGAGATCCATTTAGTTGGATTTGAATCGAATCAATAATTAATAGATCATTAACCGGAGCGACCCATTTAATATTACTAATTTAATTTTATTTATGTAATAAATATATCAAATAACTCTCCCACCCCCACCCCACACCACCCAACCCAACCTTACCCTACCCCTACCCCACCCTACCCACCCTACCCCCACCCTACCTACCTCTACCCCACCCTACCCTACCTACCCCCTACCCCCCACCCTACCCGACCCCACCCTACCCCACCCACCCCACCCTACCCCACCCCCACCCTACCCTACCTACCCCCTACCCCTACAACTACCCCACCCACCCTACCCCCACCTCACCCCTACCTACCCCAACCTACCCCCTACCACACCCTACCCTACCCTACCCTACCCCACCCTACCCCCTACCCCACCCCACCCTACCCTACCCTACCTCTACCATACCTACCCCACCCTACCCTACCCCTACCCTACCCTACCCTACCCCACCCTACCCTACCTCCCACCCCACCCACCCCTACCTTACCCCACCCACCCACCCCACCCCTATCTATCCTACCCTACCCCACCCTACCTACCCCTACCCTACCCTACCCCTACCTGCCCTACCCCTACCCTACCCTACCCTACCCCACCCCATCCCCGCCCTACCCTACCCTACCATACCCTACCCCACCATACCCTACCCTACCCTACCCCACCCCACCCTACCTACCCCTATCCTACCCCACCCCAACCTACCCCACCCACCCCTACCCCACCCTACCCCACCCTACCCTACCCTACCCTACCCTAACCCACCCCTATCCCTACCCTACCCTACCCCTACCCCACCCCTACCCTACCTACCCCACCCCACCCCACCCTACCCTACCCTACCTACCCCACCAACCCACCCCACCCCACCCTCACCCACCCCACCCTACCATCGTCAGCGGAGGTGGTGGTGGTGGTCGGCGGCGGTGGTCAGCGGTGGTGGTGGTCGGCGGCGACGGTGGCGGCGGTGTTCGCCGGCGGTGGTGGCGGTGATCGCGGAGGCGGTTGGTGGTGGTCAGGGGGTGGTTACGGTGATGGCGGTGGCGGTTAGTGGTGGTCGGCCGCGGCGGTGGTGACGGTGGTGGAGGATTTTTTGATATTAAATGGATCTACCCAGACAGATCTTGGATCGATCCATGTAGTGATCTAATTAAATGGATCGGCCCATTGGATCTCTTATTGGATCAATGGATCGGATTTTTTGACCCGTTGGATCATTTAAATGGAGCGGATCGGATCGGATCTAGATCATGATCCGATCCATTGACGGCCCTAAGTCTTAGATGGTTATTATATTTTTATGTTTTTAAATTTTTAATAAGAATTACGCACACCCTTATTTCCGTGAGAATAGCCAAGTTAAAAGATTTTCCCACGGTTTAATTTTCCGAAATAAAACGTCAGATCGAAGGGTGCTTGGCCCCCTTCAGTGAAACCAACATCATTATCCAACACATGTATATTAACCCCCTTAATTGTAATTAATAGCCCAAGTATTTCTCAAAACAGAAAAAGTGTACAAAAGGCTTGAAGTGGTGATTCTGATATTTGAAAGAACTTTCTCAGTAACGAAACTATGAAATCAAGGTTCCGTAACAGCCTGAATGACAGTTTGGTTCTTTACATTGAGAGGATTGCTAATATTTTCTCTACAAACAATATAATATATGAGTTTTATTCAAATAAACAAAATTGTGTCCAACTACAACACACAAAGTATGATTTCTTAATTATCGTTGGTTTGATTGAAGTTTTATCAAGATAAAGTATTCGAGTTATTGTTTTAATATGCTTGTAGCACATTAATTAATGGCAACCGAACTAGAGATTGTGAGAAAACTTTGATCATTGAAGATCGATTTTGGCAAAGCTTAAGTGTTGTTTTAAGACGTGAATTTATCTTTTTTTAAACGACCTTTCGTTATTTGTATATCCAGACAAATAATGGAAATCTTTAATATCATTCATATATACTAGTTAAGCGACCCGTGTATTAACACGGGGATGATATAAGACAATTTTGAATTTATATAGTTTAAAAAAATACTAACACGTTAAAAAATTAGAAAATATAGATAGGAATATATAATACCGCGAAAAATGATAAACATTATAGAAGTTTGAAATTCATAAGATTATCATTAGATTTTCTGTATAACCTATTTATAAACAACATTCATGCTTTTATTAGTAGTGTTGCCTTCATCATCGCAAATCAAAACTTTTAACCTATCCTTACTCTTTACTCGAGAAACCGCCACATATAACTGCCCTTGAGTGAAAACGGGTCATCTAAGAAACAATCCAACATTCAATAAAGATTGACCTTCACTTTTGTTTATCGTCATTGCAAAACAAACCAAGAGAGGAAATTGCCTTCATTAGAACTTGAATGGTATTGTAGGTTCTGATGTAATCATCTTCAATCTTGGAATATGAGTAATGTGACCAACATTCTTATTTCTTACCTGCAATTATTTTTGATTCAACCACATGTGCACCAAGTCAAGTAACTTGTAATCATGTTCCGTTACAAAGTCCTTTAGACTATTCAAGATTACGAATCATCGTTACAGTCACACCAACCTTTAAAGTTAACTTTGCGTTGTTTATTATTAGAAGAACTACCAACTTCAAAGCCAGTATTTACATGACGTGGTGTTTCCCTTGAAACAACACTAACTGAAACTATAAAGATTAACATACATTCATTTGATATAATATTAAATACCTTATATATAATGAATTTCATTAAAGCATGAATGCTAACTTTTGATACACGATTTCTTAATACATGTAAGTCAAATGTCATCTTTGTTATTCGAAGCAACCATAGTTCCACATGCATTGTATCTAATTTGTGATGGAGGAGTAACTTAGGGGTCGTTTGTTTATTAAGAGGTTCTGAGTCTGGATATGAATATCATGTCACATTAAGAGGTGAGTCTGTCGTCTGAATGATCATTCCAATTTTTCTGTTTGTTTTTTGAAATATCTGAATGATTGTAATTATCTATTTTATAATATTTTATATGCAATTGTTACATATATAACTAAATTTTGACTTTTCTAATTATAAAGTAAATTATTAAAATAACAAATATCAAACCATAATAATATAGAGAATTAAAATAAAAAATATATAGAAGAGAGATGCGCAACGGTGTTGCGGCGCCCGACGGTGACCGTGAAAGGTGTCCATATATGTATTGTAGTGGAGGAGTAGATGTTGACATGAATTAGTGAAAGAATGAGTATAGTTGTTATAGTATAATGAAACATAAATTCTGTTAAGATGTAATAAGAGGTAATTTTATCTCTTATTCATTAAGAAGTTTTAAGAGGTTTTCAGATCTTAATGAAAAGAAAAAACAAACAGCGCTTACATCTTAATACCTCTTATTGATTCAGATTAAGATGTATTAAGACATTTTTTTGAAAAACAAACGACCCCTTAGTCTACATATAAAAATATTATTAAAGATGAATAAAAAGTTAAAAATTTATGATGATTTTAAAAATAGTTAATTAATAATTTTACCTGAAACATAAGTTTTATAGTTGATGTAAATAAATATTACAAAATAAATATGAAAATCTCGCTGATATAGAAGTTGGTTTGGTGAATTCAACAAATGAGTTATAAGGATGGACTAAGTGTATGAAACATAAGTTTTGATTGTGTCCAATTTAAATACATAGGATCCAAACTTAATTCATATGGATAGTTCATCTCTTAAAAAATAGTGTAGACTTCAAACTAATATGAAAATGAATAATGCATTCCATCTATTTACTATGTGTATGTGAGTGATGTGAGTTATATCAAGATTTACAGTAACACTCTAAATAGATGTATAAAAGGAGTTCTAAATAACATGGTTCTTCTTAAACATCAACTATGATACCAGCCTTCCATTAACGCACACACAAGCTAAGCTATTGAATTTGAAATGGACTAATGGCATATCTAACTTGGGTATTTTTTATACTTTTATAATTGTTGCTCCAATTCACGAATTTTTGTTCTCTTTTTGGATCTACTGAGCGTTGTTCTTTTCCTTTTTTGATCTACTAGTTTTTCTTTCTTTCCTGTTTAGTAAGATAATTGAGCATTGATATTTTTTATTTTAAAACTTAGGGTGTTATTATAACTGTATTTTCCTTTTGCCATATGAATGATAAGATTGACGTGAATAGCTAAATAACGTAAATACAATTTATTTATATTCTGTATATAAATGACAAAAAATATATATAGACTTCTATGTCAAACCAAGAACAAAAGGTAGGGTTGTAAATATTGAATAAATTTATAATTTGAAATTAAACATACCATTAGATATATCATTTAAAGGAATCCGTAAACTTCTTCTATCATTTTCACTTCATATTAAACTGTTATGAACAGAGTTGTCATATGTAGAATGAATCATCCTTGATTTCTACCTCTCTTTTGAATATTGTCCCAACGAAGATCGTTTTGTAGCCGACGAAGAAGGTTGTTTATTCTTCATAATTAAAAGTTATCATAAAGAAGAAGAATATCTTACATTAGTATATGTGAATCAATTTCATGAAATGTAAACAAAATTTATTTACCCGAAGAACAATAATGAAATGGTGCACTGTGATAGAAAATGGCAAATGGCAAATGGCAAATGATTATTAAAAGAACACCTATTTATATCGTCGTCTATAGTTTTAAAATTTTAAAAATATTTTCCCACCATCACAACACACAGTTTTAAAAAAATTCTTATCTTTTAGACTCAACAAATTTACTTAATAATAAGAAAATTGAGAAGAAATAAAATTCTAAATTATCGGCTTCTTCCTTTTCCTTATTCTTCATTTTCAAAATTTCAAAACTAATTTCAAATACAACTAAATTTCCTAACAACCTAGAGTACATTCCCTTAAAGATTTAGAGTATATATGACGTAATCATTCCTATATTTTCGAATTTTTTAATTTTTTTTTTTTTTTTAGAAAATAAAGGGATGTGATTGGTGTAGATTTTCTTGAAAAGAGGTTGATGATGTAAGCAACTCTTTTCTTTTAATAATATTATAAGATGTTTATCGTTAAATAAAATAAGGCCGGTAATTGCTATACTAAAATCCTACATTTTCATGCGTACTTACAAAGCAATCCTCCATTTTGTAACAGTTCTAAGTAACTTTTTCTCCGGAAAAAGAATTATACTTCTTTTTTGGAGTGATCGGTGATTATTTTGGGATAGCATATATTTAAAGGACACAGGAAGATACAGTCAAGTATGATTATATATAAATTAACATCTCTATTCACCAAGCTTATCAGAAACTCGTAACCCTGGAAATATGATGGCGTCGGGCTAAAAAACTGTGCCTCGAGACAGCCCATGGTCGTGATCTGAAATTTTGTGAGCCTGAATAATAAAAGTAGTAGGTTTCTTTAATCCAGGCAAATTTTTTAGGAGCCTTGTAATGATCATGCAAGAAGCGTGAAAAATACATACATATATGGTAGTTAAAGCACTAAAAATGTGTGGTCAAGCTAATTAATTAACCTTAACCTGCTAGCTATACTAGCTAGGGGCGTATCAGTATACAGCCCCACTAATTTTAAGAATCAGTAGTTACCAAAATCTCGTGCCAATTAATGGCCACCTACGTCCAAAGCTTTGCAGCTGCTCTTATCATGATCATCTCCTCAATTGTTATTGCCAGCCCTAATCCTGAAAACAAAGACCTCAACATGGCCATTGACGAGATGGAGAGAGCCAATTACTTCACCTTTGTCATGCTTATAAGCATGGTTCCTCCCAGTCTGTTCCAAGGTAATGTTACTTTCTTGATGCCAAGTGATAAAGCACTCTCCAGAAGTATAATCCTTCAAAACAGTTCTGTCACAGATCTCTTGCTCCGTCATTCGATTCCATCCTCTTTGCTTTTTGATCACCTTCTTCATTTGCCCACAAACAGTATGCTTCCTACATCAAATCCAGACTTGATGCTTAAAGTTTCCAATAATGGCAGAAAGGATTTGCTACTTGGGAATGCTAGAATTGTTAGTCCTAATGTATGCACACATGGGTACTCGGTGCGGTGCCACGGCATAGATAGTGTAGTTAACATAGATGTTCAGAAACCTGGATTTCCATCCCCAATCACTTGCCCTCAAGTTCCGATTCCAGTAGCTGCCCCATTGTTGGCACCCCCTAGTCTTAGTCCTGCATCTGCTCCACTAAATTACGTACCATCAAAGGGTGGAAGACAACACATCAAGTTATCCTTGACATTTATGGCGTTTGTGTGGGTAGTATATAGTAAGGTGGTGAGTCTAGTTTAGATGATATTATTTTCTTGGTTTAAATTGCTGATTATTGCAACTTCTTCAACCTTACTTCGTACCTGTACGTAGCTAGTATTTTCCGTAATCAAATAAATCAAAGTTGACGACTCGGAAGTTGATGCGCTTACAGCACAGTTGGCGCATGGAGTAAATGATTCCTCACGAGGGAGGGAGGGAGGGAGGGACAAAGATAGAATATCGTTAATTATTTGTGAAAATTAGTTCACCACCACCATCATCATCATTATCTGATATGAACCAAATTGTTATATTAAAAAATCCGAACGAACAGTACCTCCGATGAATAGTAACTTCAATCGGATGTTTATTGATAAACCCAGAATTCGAGTTCCAGGAAGTCTCTAATGAAAGAACAAGAAAAAACAATTCAGAATTCTTAATGCCTACAATGGGGGTGGCTAGCCCCTAGATATAGTTGCACACTAGACCTGCCACAATTAGAAAACTAAGGGGGTGTTTGGGATTGCGTTTTGAAAATAATTTGTAAATTATTGAGTTATCAAATCGCAATTAATCAATTTAAGGTGTTTGGCAAAAAGGAATTAAAAATCAATTAATTGTGATTTGACACCAATAAAAATGTGATTTAGAAAATCCCACATTACCTTACTGCAAGAAAACGTGATTTATGTAAATGAAATATTAGACATTTACTTTACAAAATTACCCCCACATTTCCTTATGAGGTTTCTTCCTCAAATAAATAAAAAAGCCTTGCAGCCTCAATGTGGTTGACGTATTCTGCTCGTAATCCTTTTGCTGCTGGCGACTTCCCACTACCTAGTGTTTGTAATTCTTTAACCTCTATTATGTTATTTGCTTCTCGATAAGTGTATGATCCGATCCACGATTGATTTTGTATATTTTGTTTGACGATAACTCGTCGGGTATTTGCTTGATTTTGTATATTTTGTTTGACGATAACTCGTCGGGTATTTGCTTCTCGTTTTTTCACATATGTATAATGCATATATGATAATATTACGGTTGCTTTAGCTTATATTTATTTTCTAAAAAGTAAACTTAGAGGTAATTATTTCTTTGAGTCATAATTCATACGGCATATGACAACGATTGCAAGTACAAAATACAATCATCCAACATACCACAAAACAATTATCATTGAGGAAAGTGACAAGAAATTGTGAAAACCCACTAAGGTCACTAGCTTAGCAAATTTATGAATTAATAAAGTATATGATGATAATAGTCCTTGAATTATTATCTTAGGCAGAAAGTTGCTAAATGGTGTGTTCATCATGATATGTTGTGTGGTTAAGTTTTATGTTAAACACTACATCAAGTCATCAACGTAGCAACTATCGATATTATTGTTCAATATGGATTATTTGCCATTATTGATATTCAGGACATGGACTATCTCTCGAAAAACTGTTTGGGATCCTAGTGTTCATATAATATTTGTTGAGTTGTGTCTTGATGAGGTCAAAAATGGAAATAGACCTGGAAGTCACTTCAATAAGCTTGGTTGGACAAACCTTGCAAAAAACCTCAAAATCCGAACTGGAAAAGATTACTCCAAACTACAACTTAAAAACCATTGGGACTCAATGAAGAGAGATTGGAAGTTATATGATCGTTTAATGAGAATTGAATCTGGACTTGGATGGGATCCCATGAGAAAGACAATCGATGCAACACCTGAGTGGTGGGATGAGAAAATTAATATTTCATGTTATATTTTCTATATTGTTTTGTAGAGACTAGTTACTTATAATATATTTTTCTTTTGTAGTTACTTGCAAAATTTAAAGACAAAAATTTGGAGATGTATCACATGTTTTACGAGCCTCTATTTCGGGATTGTGTAGCCATTGGCGATAGGACCAAAACTCCTTATCAATTACATGATGAGGATGCTCCAAATAATGTTCAGCGTGAGAATGGTCTTGTTGATCTTGAAGAGAAAGTTGATGATGATGAAGTGAATTTAGGTGCTGATAATGAAATATCATTTCCTGAAAGTAGTTCGACTAAGAGGAAGAAGACTCAAATTAATGCTCATACTCGTTCAAACAAAGGAAAAAATACAACCACTTCTGCATATGAAGTGAAGTTGGATACCGTGTTGCAAGCATTGTCCTCAAGGAGCACTCAACCTTTTCCTCCATCAAACTATGTACCTTCTATTTCAGAGTGCAAGGACGTTGTTTCAACTTTTCCTGGTTTTGAACCAAGTTCATCGTCTTATAACAGGGCATTACGACTCTTTTGGAAAAAGGAGGCAAGGGAAAGCTTTATGTATCCTCCAACTATCGTCGACAAGATTAACTTTCTCTACTCGCTTATGAATGAAGAATGAGACATTATGTTTTCTTTATTTGATATTATGTTCTTATTGGATGTTTGCTATTTGCTAGGAATGTTATTGTTATTTGATGGTGTTTGAATATTTGAGTTTATGTTCTCATTATGTGATTTAATAAATAATATTTTGGCATGTTCTTTCTATTGTGTTTTTAATAGGATGGAGTTAATGAAAGATCAAAAATATATAAGTTCTCATAGTGACAACGATATTGAATCACATGAGGAAGATGCGTTGGAATTGGAAAATAGATGGTTGCTATTGTAACACTGTACTTTTTTAAACACTAGCATCATACCCGCGTAATGCAGCGGCGGCGACTATTTTTCCGATAACTTGTCTGTTTTTATAATAGAGATAGTATGTTTCTTTTTTAAATAATAATTGGTCAATAAAATTTCATATGGATGATAAAATCTAACAAGTGTGTTAGCATTATAACTATATACCATTTTAATACCCATAAAAAAATCTAGAAATTTTATAAATTTAGGTTATATGACTATACGTAATTTTTATTAATTAAGTTAAAATATTATTATATAATAGAATATTTACTATGAAAACTATAATTATTAATTCTTTTAATTATTATGTTAATTTGCTTAATTTGATTTTTTAGATATTCTTTTTTTGGAAGGTTTAGTTATGAAAATAATATATTAAATTATCATTAACTTCACTAAATAGTTACTTTAATTAGTTCATAGGGGTATTTTAGTATTTTCAACTTACTTAAAAATTAAGAGTTTTTAAGGATAAATGCATTATAAAGGAGTAAGATAAATTATAAAGCATGCGGAAGCTAATTACATATAATTACTTTTGAAATACATAATATCTACAAACATTTGGTCATATTTTATATACAAAACATCTACAGTGTTAATTTTTTCCAAAAGAGGCTCTACACAAAAATTTGGAAATCAGAGTTCTTGGTCTGTCCAAAATCCCAGTCTTCATTATCCACAAACTCACCACGGAGTATCTGCAAAACAATCTAGTGGGGAATTAACACAAAGCTAAGTGAGGGAACAAATATCTAAACACATATACAAGGCAAACATGCCCAAAACACAAGGCTCATAAATCAAGGAGAACCGGCGGTGTTGCAACCACCTACAACCAATGTCGGTCAAAACCAAGGTTTACCGATGGCTCAGTTAGATGGACAACAATATTAGCACCATTGAATACAACAAATCCAAATTAAATCGTATGCTAATACTATGTACCCCTAAACCAAGCCCAGCCGAAAATCCCCCACGCTGATCTCTAAAGGTAACATGTATACATATTCAAAATCAAGACATACAGTCCAATGAGCAAGTAACAATAGGATATCATATCCTGTATATCAGTAGATATAAATTCACTCACCACAGTCAGCACTGTTGGATCACACTCAGTAGACTAATTCACTAAGCCTTCTCAGTTCCTGAGAATAAGTAACTACAAGTCAGTATTTAATTCACAATACTGATTCATAATAAATAACACATGTTTTCATACATCACATGTTAAATATTCATATATAACTATCATGTATACCAAGTCACAATTTGATTGTTAGGAATAACTCCTAAATCTCAAATTCTGATTAAATCCATTTCTGATCGAATGAAAGGCCATTTCCGATAATATCAAATTCCGAGAATGGGGAATTCCGATAAACATCAATTCCGATGAAATCATAGTTCAATACCGAGCAAAGGCACATTCCGAGCAAATGCAATTGTCAATTCTGATAATTTCATCAATTCCGATAAAATAGAAATCCGACAAAAGTGTAAGGGCATATATCAATTCCTAGCAAATAGGATTCCGGTAAAATAAGTGTTGGATTATGTGCAGAGATAATTAACGGGCATATTGTATCCAATGTTATAAGAGACTAAAGGGTCACACTGCTACACACCCAATTCAGAACAGTTGGATTTCACCATAAATCTGTGTGAAAATAATTAATCAGTTAGATTAATTATTAAAGAGAAAGAGTAAATAATTAATCAGTTAGATTAATTATTAAAGAGATAAACGAATAATTGATCAGTAGTATTAATTATTGAGAGATATAAATAATTATCCAGTTTGGATTAATTATTAGAAAGGAAATAAATAATAAATAGTTATTTATTATTTAAGGAGAATTAAATATTAAGTCTTTAATATTTAACGGACTAAGTTAATTAATAGTTAATTAAATTAACTAGTAAAGTCCAGGGGGTCAAAGTGAGAAGAGATGAAAGTTTAATTAAAACCAGCGGGCTTTTAATTAAACGGGCTTAGGTCCAAGTTAATCCCTATATAATATCCTTAAGCCTTAAGGATTAAGATAAGTGACACAAGGGATTAACCCTAGCCACCACAACTCTCTCTCTCTCTCCCTCATCCTCTCGATCTCGACTCTCTCTCACGTTGCTCTCTCTCTCTCTCTCGGCGTATCTCTCTCTCTCGTCGAACAAGGAAGAAACACCAAGTTGTGTTTCTCGGTTTTGTTGATCGACGCAAGCAATCACACACGAGAACTTCATGGTTTGAAGCCTTGGTAATCCAGGAGCGGTCTAACAGCCAGTTCAATCGGAGGTGCAGTAGTGGTGGACTATCTTTAGCAATCCTAAAGGTTTTGTTTAGGTATAATCTTGTAACCCTTCTATATGGATTATTTGTAAGAAACTATGTTGATCAATGTAAGTTTTAAAGATCCTAACCCTTTTAGGGTTTAGAGGGTTGTGTTCAATCCAGTTCCGCTTTTAGGATTGAACCAGTGGAATCAAACCCAGGATTAACCAGTTTGTGTCATATGGTGGTTTGGTCAGGTTCAAAACCCTTCGGTGGTATCAGAGCCTCGACTCTATGATCCATAGTTTCTAGTTTTTTATCTATTTCTAGGATTAAGGTTTGATACTTGATCTTTTACTTGCTCTAGGCTATTTCGAAAATCACCAAGGGCAACAAAACAGTTTGTTTTTGTTATCCAGTTTTAAGAAGTTTAATCCTATTAATCAGAAAGTTTAAACAGTTAGTTTAAACGGTTAAAAAGGATTGTGATTTTTGGATAAGAACAAGTTTTGGATTAAGATAAATTAAACAGTTTGTTTTAATTAATTGAACCTAGTTAATCCAGTTTTTGATTCGTTTAAGTTGTATGATCTTCTACTTCATCTTGTTTCTTCTCCTCTGTTTTTCGAAAACCATAAGGGATAAAAACAAGTTTTTCTGTTTTTATCCAGTTCATAAAAGGTCTGATTTTAACCAGTTAGGTTTAAACCAGGTTTGTGTTTAAACGGTTAAAAAGAATAAACTTTTATCTAAAACTAGACTTTAACCAGTTTTGAACTTTTGTTTAAAAAGGTTGAAATCAAGTTTTAGGATAATTGATTATTAATAAAACAAGTTTTGTTGATATTAATAATTAATAGTTTTTGGTTTTTTAATTAAATCCAGTCTTTAATCAGTATATTAAAACAGTTAGTTTTAATAGGTTAAAAAGGATTTAAAATTTTTGTTAAATCGGAAAACGCAAACTGAAACCGTGACCATAACTGTTAGCAGCGCTAAAAGAGGTTTAGCGGCACTAAGAGGAGTTAGCAGCGCTAAGTCCAGTAATCTGCGGCCCAGTAATGTCGGCCCAAGATAGCGGCGCTAAAGAAGGTTTAGCGGCGCTAAAGGAGGTTTAGCGGCGCTAAGGCCCAGTGGGCTTCGGCCCAAGGTGGTTCTCGGCCCAATAGGGCTAACGGCCCAGGTGACTTCGGTCAAATCGGTTCTCGGCCCAAGAGGGTCTCGGCCCAGTGGGTTGTGCGGCTTAACAAGAGATGTTGGCCCAAGATTGTTTTTCCGGATTGATACAAAAGGATTATTAATTTTAAGTTATAAAATTAATAAGGTATTATATAAACTAGTGTTATATATATTTTAATTAGTTTAGTTAAAATATATATTAGTTTAGATATTTATTTATTATGACTAGTTTAAGTCATTTTTTAATAAAGTCTAAAAGGAAAAAGTTTATATAATATAATGGAGAATTAAACAAGACAATTATTTAATTGACCATCTTGACTCTTCAATCGATCTCTTTAAGCTATAAATTAACTAAATAGTTTGACATATGGTATGGTGCTTAATTCTTTGAATATATTGCGATGATACCTTGCTTTGTCCATTAGCCCCCCCCCCCCCTGCAAGTTGGGAGTGTGAAAGGATCACATATGCCAAACTTGGAAACATGCATAATGCATGATTTAGTAAGACCTTTTGTAAGTACATATGCAATTTTTGCTTTAGAAGGAAACAAAGAAAGAAGAACGTGTCCACTCTTGATTTTGCCTCTTATAAATTAGTGGGAATCAATTTTGATGTGTTTTGTGCGAGCATGATGTGCGGGATTTAAAACAACAGAAATTGTTGATGCATTGTCACAATGTATCTTAATTGGATGAGGAATTTTGAGTTTCACATCTTTAAATAGGGTGGCCACGTGACTTCACATGTGCAATCTGCTATATTTTGCTTCAATAGAAGATCTAGAAACCACACATTGTTTCTTTTGTTGTCACTAAATGAGATAAGGACCAAGAAAAATGCAATACTCTATAATGGATCTTCGAGATGTGGGACATGAAGCCTAGTCACTATCATTATATGCTCTGAGATGTAAGGTAGAGAACGTTGGAAAATGTATACCTTGACATGGGCATAGCCAGATATAACGTAGAAATTTATTGGTTCATGGCTAAATTGGCTTAGTGTTTGAGCACCAAATGACACATCAGGTCTTGTGATTGTGAGGTATAGAAATTTTGCCAAAAGTGTCCGATATAGAGTTCCATTAAAACATTGACAGAACTAAGAGGGTGTTTGGTTCATTCTTTGGTTTTGAGAGGATTAGGATTAATAGAAGGGATTTGCATTTGGGAGGAATTCATTTGGTGGGATTCAAAATCCCAAACCCGTGTTTGTTTCACCACAAAACCTCAACAACACCACCAACCTCCCACCATCCAAGAAACCCTAGTCGTCGGCGACGGCCACAGAGAACGGCAATTAAGGCGACGCAGGGGAGAACGGCGAAGGGAGAGAACGACGAAACAGCGAAGGGAGAAAATGACGATGGGAGAGAACGACGCAGGTGTGACGACGAAGGGAGAGAACGACGCAGGTGTGACGACGGCGACTAGGGTTTTCTGTCCAAGACGAAGAGGCGACGGCGGCTAGGGTTTTTTGCGAAGGAAAAGCGAAGGGAGAGAACGGCGCAGGGGTGACGACGGCGATTAAGGTTTTTTGTCGAAGACGAAGAGGCGACGGCGGCTAGGGTTTTTTGCAAAGGAACAGCGAAGAGAGAGAACGACGCAGGGGTGACAGCGGTGGTGACGAAGAACGGCGGTGACGAAGAACGGCGGCGGTTTTGGTCGACTAGGCTTCGCCAGGATTTTCGCCGGAGCGTCGCCCGAGCAAATGACTTACTTGTGGATTTAAGAATACTAGGGGGTGGGAGGATTTAGAAATCCTTCATTCAAGGGATTTTATGAAATCGTAGGATTTTGATTCCAATCTCAACTTTGCAAACCAAACACCTTATTTCATGGGATTTGAATTCCCATTCCCCCCAAATCCCCCTAACTAAACACCCCCTAAGTGTCACCGCCATAAAGGCGAAGACTACCAACCATACATAAATCACAGTGCTACTACCCGTAGCCATTCTAAAACCGTTGAGTTTAAAAACCAAAAATATAAATAAGTATCCATTGGTTTCATCTCTAAGCCAAACTACCACTAGAAATAAACCTTTTCACCAAGCCACACCTCTAAGCCACCTGCACGAGTACAAGACACATTTTGAAAAACAAGTGTCAGCTTACGCCTAGTGAGTCAATAAGAGTTATAATAAAAAACCATGACATCATAATCGTAAATAAATGAATAACATTAATATAATTACCGTACCTGACCCACCGTGTTCCCATACCCAATAACCCGCAAATCATGTAAACACAAAATGGGTCAAAATCCGCAAATCAAATCATATAATCAACCGCAAATAATCATAAATCATACCGCATCATATCCGTACCAAAATCGATAAGGAAATCCTAATGTAGAGGCAAAACCCACCCTAGAAAACCCAAGGTTCACTACTAACGTGCCCGGACAACCTATGCACCCGGTAAGGTCATAACTCCCACGTGATACGTGGATCCAGAGTGTATTGCCGCTTTCGTTACACCGACGGTACCACATTCTCCCCCACTTAGGGTTTGAACCCGTCATTCCCTGACTACTTACGTCTGAGTTTGTGTGAAACCTATAATAAGCGTAACCTCACCTATCGTTATCACAGGTCTTGATGTGTATTAGATACCTTTATAACTTTCTCATCTGAAAATTCTATCACTACAAGTGTCCCTATACTTTTAGCGCAATCAATAATTCAATAAAACGAAGCAATGCTAGAAAATTTCTCGTAAGCTAGTCAACAATGTCAATGCAAGCATAGAGTTATAATAAAAGTACCTTTGTATGGCCTCCTCTGCCACCACTAAAAAAGCTCAGCCGCGAGCCCTCGGTGTTTGTCATCTTTCTCCGTTCGTGATCATGAGCGGTGGTTGTTGTTTTTGAACGGGTCCTACTCCTCCCATAGGGCACTCCGCCATGCGGTGCCCTGGTTGATTGGACCTGAAGCACACACTTGTACCGGACCGACAGTCTCTGCTCACGTGTCCATGTCTCCCACACTTGTAACAGTTCATTTGCCCCATACGGCATTTTCCAGTATGCCCCTTTCCGCATCGTGGGCATTTCACCTATTCAATTCTACCCACTGGTCGGACACCTCCGGTTTTGATTTTCTTCTCTGGTGCCTTAGTATAATAATAATAATAATAATAATAATAATAATAATAATAATAGTAATAATAATATAAACAATAATAATAGTAATGATAGTAGTAATAGTAATAGTAATAGTAATATTAAAAATAATAATAATAGTGATAATGATAGTGATAGTGATGGTGATGATGATGATAATAATAATAATAATAATAAATAATAATAATAATAATAATAATAATAATAATAATAATAATAATAATAATAATAATAATCATAATAATCATAATAATAATAATAATATAATAATAATAATAATGTGGAAGCATAAGAACAATCAGGATCAAGATAGATAAAAGTGAAACTTGACTTAATTACTTACGTGTTTTATGCCTTTTAATTTTCTTTACCTAACATTAGGGAACTATTTTTTAGTTTCTTGATTGAGTTGTTTATAAAGATTAGTTATAGAAGGCAATGTTACAAAACGTGAAGTGTCTTTCACATAGTTTATACATTTAAATAATTATTAACTAAAATTGTTTTAATCTAGCACATACCAAATGAAGACTAAAATGTATGCGTGAATAAAACCTCACAAGTTTTACGCTACCACTCCTTACAAAATTTTGACGCCACAATCTTGATCAAAGACATTAGTATCAACATCATGATTATATTGTGAGGGACTATATTCATATATTGTACTAAATCCGGTCTTCTAAATATCCACAAGAGTTTTATTAAATAAACTTTTACCGCACTTCCAATTCTCCAAAGTATTTTTTAAATTTGTATTTCACATGTCATTTCTTATATTTTATTTATGATTTATCATTGTTTTTATGTTTCTTGTAACAACCCGTGGGTTAATTCATGTGAAGAGAAAAAAAAATTGGTAAGTAAAAGTGACAGTAGTGAATCATAATTCACAACGCTTCCCACTTTCCTCACTTGTTACAGTTATTTCTTTGATGTGGTAGAATAAGGGTCACGCTATCTACACAGGTTTAAATTATTTATCACACTCTTAAATCGCATTTAACAAATGCGAAATAGTACTTTTATGACACAACCTTGGTTGACAGCTATGCCAGACACGATTACAATCCTTTAACTGACACAATTAATTACTACTCTTTTTTTAACTATTAATTACATTTTCTGACACAGCCTTGTGACTTTGTGAGTAAAACCTACTTCTCTTCATACGAAATCGTCTCCATCGCCGCCGTCTGGGAGTTTCACCGTCGACCACCCATCCACACAAAAATTATAACTTATAATCGTTCTTTCGTTGGCTTCCACCGTCGACCACTCTCTGTTCACCCCAACACCCTATCCACACTCGCCGATACCACCGTGTCGGGTTGGTCTCCACCGACATCACCGGCTACTCGTCATCCAAATCCACACCCTTCACCGCCGTTCACCCCCACACCCCCATCCCCACTTAACACCGCCACCATCTTCCCGCCATCACCAGCGTGGCAGCGTCGCATGCTCCATCTCCAAGCTAGCGGGTTAATTTTCATGCAACTTGTGCCTTTTAATTTCCAGATCATTCGTTTGTAAGGCGGTGGGTTTGGTGGGGGTTTACGGCCGGCGAAGAGAGAGAGATGAGGTGAGAGTTGTTGCAGTGTAGTGGAGTCAGAGGAGCTGACGGTGGTGGTCGGTCTTTATCGATGAACATATCTGGCGGAGGTGGTTGGTGGTGGTGAACGGTTTTTTATCGATGAGTCATTTGTGTCCGGCGAAATTCAATAAGTAGCAGGGTGAGTTGTGTTGTTGTTGGGAAGGTAAACTTCAATAAGTAGCAGAGTAGAGACATTGACATTTACAGCTTTTTTTCTTGGGAAGCTACATATACAGCTACAGCTTTTTTTCCTTTTTTTTTTCTTTTTAAGCAGGAGAGTAGAGATGTAACATTTACAATTCGTATTACTAAATGCGAAATCTGACATTTGCTTTTGCTTCTCACTTGAAATGCGTGTGTATAGCAGGACCGGTAGAATAAAGAGCTATAGTCAAATTAGGGGTGTGCAAAGAAACCGAAAATCCAAAACCAATCCGTTAAAACCGACAAAACCGAACCGATAAAACCGAAACCATTTCAAAACCGACAGTTCGGTTTTCAGTTTTGCAGAAACCGATGGGTTCGGTTTGGTTTCGGTTCCAACTAGAAACCGCCCCATTAATATTTAATATATCATATATATATTTTAATTTTATAGTTATTATATAGAAGGCAATGAAGCCCATTAAATATTTCAAGGTTAAATTATTATGGTTAATAACTTTTCATTCCCTATGTCGTTTATCTCTTTTCAGATCGACGTTCATATTATAATTATAGAATACAAAATATTTTTATATTTTTAATATTTGAGTTGAAAATGGTATTTAGTGTTAAAGTATGTTATTAGATATTGATTTTAATGCTATAAATTAGATATTGCGACTGAAATTTGTATATAATGTTATAAATATGAAGGTTAGTACAAGAAAGTGTATATTAATGTTGAAAACCAAGTGGGCTCAGTTTTAAAACCGAACCAGAACCGTTAATGACCAGAATCCGCCAAAACCGAAACCGATAAAAACTGAAACCATTGGATTTAAAATTCTTAAAACCGAAATTAACGTATTGGGTTCGGTTTGAGTGTAAAACCGCCCCAAACTACCCCATGGATACCCCTAATCAAATAGCACTCTGGATACGGGCGTGTAAAATCCACGTCGACGGAGATGACAACATAAAACTAGACCACACAAATTTCAACCCATATTCCATTTGTCATATGCAATAACCAGTCCAAAACGCCAAATCAGTTCTGTAGAATACTCTCGAAGGATATTAGCGTTGTTCCGATGTTAAGCTGATACTCCGATTTAGTGTTCCTATCTGATTTTACCTGCATCTGCAGATGTGTTCATGCGAGGCTGCTACGATGTTGTTAGGTCGCGGAAGCTCTATAATCATTGTCAGAAACAATTGCAACTCTTTAGTTCCACAGAAGAATTATCTCCTTCGTAGCGCAACGCGATTCCGGTGTATGCTGGACCAAATAGTGCCCAAATTCGCGGTTTCTTCGTCCTTAAGTACGGTATTGACCTCTGGAAATGTAATTGCTGCCGCTGCTGCTGCCGGATCCGGTCCCCTTCACGGAGCAGTAACGTCGGCGATTACTCAGGTAGCAGTCACCGCCGTAGCAATTGCATCTGGAGCTTGTCTCTCTACCAAGGTTGATTGTTTATGGCCTAAAGTAGATGAACAACCTGGTACGGTTTTGCTCCTTTTTTTTTTTGGTATATTGATCTTATATATTGGCGATAACCTGATAAAATACACGAGAACTAATTTTGATTCCATCATTTGAAGAATAACACGATTGAGAAATTTAATTAGAACACAATAAATTTGCCTTATTGGAACGAGATACCATAGATCACCTTTCACGTCGGTATAGACGTGAGGGTACTGAACTGATGGCCTACATAACATTAATCACAGCAACGGAGTGGTAAATCTAGGGTGTGAATTTCGTAAATAAATTATAACTTCTCCCCTGAAGGGATTTTTACTTATTTACAATTTTTTTTATTTCATAGTAAGTATTTCCTAAAAT
Source organism: Pulicaria dysenterica (assembly GCA_947179395.2). Lineage (NCBI taxonomy): Eukaryota > Viridiplantae > Streptophyta > Magnoliopsida > Asterales > Asteraceae > Pulicaria > Pulicaria dysenterica. The sequence goes on along the minus strand of OX359295.1, from coordinate 73,400,389 downwards.
GTCCATGGCTCTTTAACTCATTAATCATATATTAGTAGGTGTTTCTGGAATGATTGTGATGTATACTAGTTAGGATCAAAGATCCATAAAGGTTTTCATATGCAAACTTGCATCGTCATTTGTCAATTTTGGGTAGTTCCATGTACCAAGTATTCAACTCCCACTTTACAAAAAGGGTGGTTCTCAGTTTGCCTAACGAACCTATTTCTTCCGAGTTGAGAAATATAAAACACACATGTGCATCTCGTGCTGTAAAGCCAACATTACACTTCCAGTTTTCATAAGCTAGTCTTTGTTACACTTCTAATTTACAGGTTCTTTAATACTGGATGGAGTGGATGTTACTGGATACCCTGTATTTAATGACCCAAAGGTTTACCGTCTCTGCTTTCAAACTCCGCCACTTCATAAAATGTGCTTTTATAGTGCCTAAAAGATTCTGAATCCGTGAAGGCAGGTGCAGAAGGCAATTGCATTTGCAAGGAAAGCTCATCATGGTCAGATTCGGAAAACAGGAGACCCGTATTTGACTCACTGTATCAATACAGCAAAAATATTAGCCGTACTAGTTCCTCCAACTGGAAAAAAGGTCAGCAATTCTTTTGTCTTCTTTCTACTGCCCCGATCCATAAGGAGGTGTGAAATGGGTTACTATAGAAATTCACTGAAGTTATATACGTCATGGAGAAAAATTGCTATGAAGTTAAATCAGGACAAAAGTCTTACAAAGTAGAATAATGGAGCTAACAAGTTACAACATTCTCCTTGATGTTTCATTGGGAAAAATGTTAGGATTGCACTTTCATATATGAAAGTAAATTCTTTTTGAGATAGTAGCATCTTTCACTATCTGAAATGTAGTCTAATTCTTTTTTTTCCTAATTACTGTAGCTGTGTTAAGCCTTGGTTTTATTATTATTATCATTATTACTAGACTAAATGCCCGTGTGATACATAGGTTGGTTTAAAAGATAATAAATATTAAGCATTAATAAAGACATTAAATAATAATAAAACGCGAATTAAATGATAATTTAAAAAAAGTTACGACTTACGACGTACGTCATCAACACTCTAATTAGCGGTGGAATCATTGACGCGAGCAAGAGGACATACTTGATGGTAGAAACGTGGTAGCATGATACGAAGAGACATGATTGTATTTCTTATATAAGTTATCAATCATTATTGTTACAATTAAGGGTAATGAAGTTAAATATTATTGGTTATAACTAAAAATGAATTTAAAATGATTATAAAATATTTTACAACTAGGACACAAAGTGTTTAATGTACCAAACCACAATATATATTAATTAATACAGTGACGCAAGTTAGTAATTCTCACTTGTGAAAAGTAATCCGCGCAGCATAAGTCCTAGACAAATGTATCTATATAGAATGATAAAACTAAAAATTTGGTTATGATTTTATAGGATTTAATAAGGGCATATATAAAATTATCTCTAATAAATTTGACTCTAAAAAGTCAAAATTGATTTATTGATTTTAAGTGAATATTGGTCAAGATTAAATACTTTCAATGAATGGTTCAAATCGTCTAATAAATTTTATCAAATTAGTCTTTTATTTATATTAGAAGATTATTATTAGTATTATCATCATCATTATTATTATTGTTATCTATATCTATATCTATACTAATATCTAAAACATTTAGCTCTCTCTCTCTCTCCCTCTATCGTGAAAGTCTTATCTTGATTTAAATTGAAATTACTAATTTACCCTTCACTTAAATCTAAAAGGAAACCATTGAATAGAGTTTTTTTTAGAAATTTCAAGTCAATTAAACTACTTTTAACCTATAAGATACTAAATACAAGTTAAGAATTCAATAAAAAAATCTTCACATAAACAACATTATAAATATTTTATCATATAACAAATATTTTAGTTCAACTATTAAGAAATACTTAGGACTAGAACTCATAAACCTGAAACAATTAACCATAATTTATAAATATTTCCCGATTTTTATAAATAACACATATAATTAAAATACTAAGTTTAATTTATAATATAACTGATTCTCTCTTTTTACTTTACTTATAAACTCTTTAAGTAATGAAAAATGACAAATATACTCTTAAATATCCTTACATTTTTTTAAAACACTCAAACCCAATAATACACTCTCATACCAACATAATTCCCCATCCACATCAACACAATTTCTAAAGTCATCATATGGTTTCACCATCACACATTATAAGTAGAGAGTTTTTCTTATTTAATTGTTTTTTAAAGTTATTTTAAAAAAAAAAAAAATGTAAGAAATAAAGAAAATGGAAAAAGTAAAAAGAAAATGCACATGTTGCGAATGGAAATTATGTGATGTCATTATAGTGCATGAATACCATACTCATACGTTATCGAGTAGGAAATATTCGTCGCCATTGCATTGCGCGGGTACCATGCCAGTTATTTATTAAAGATATTATTACTATCACATAGATCCGGAGGTCTTTCCGGAAGTAGGGGTAGAGGTATGACTGTCAACAATCAACATCTTACCAGTTACCTCTCCATCCCCCTCTAGCAGTCGGCTGGTTGGGTACTCTTCTTGTTGTTGATTATTTTTAGATACTTTTTTATTTTTTAATTAGTCAGGGATATATTTCAGATAAAGATTTGGAATTAGAATTCTAGAAGGAATTGGTTCTTGTGTAGAATATCTATAAAAGGGTTTTAAGCTGTAATTCCTTATATGCTAGTTGATTAGTGGTTTCGTATCATTGGGAGTGCGACTTACTTCCGGATAAGTAAGTCATTGGAGAGTGATTGATTAATCTCTCATTTTATTTGTTTGATCTATATTTGGCTCGTTTGCCATTTTATTACCAAGCTTAGTCTTCCCGAACTGTCATTATGATTTTTAAATATATGGGCATATAGCAACTTACGTTCTTTATACGAGGAACCACTTGCTTAGTAGTTTTTTATGTGGAGGGACGCTCAGGTAGCGTTTATTTGTGGAAATATTTTTCAATATTTCCACTTTCTGCTTTCCAGATAAGGATGGATTTTTCATTTTTTAGAAAACAATTGAAAATTTAAGACCTGCATTCAAGTGAAAAGGATCAAATTTTCATGTTCAGGGTTAAAAAAAATGAGAATGTTTAGGCATAGGTATCTTCTATTGGTTTTTCTATTCGTACCTCTGTTTCTAAAGTAAAAACTTCTATCTACATATTGTAATTGTCTTAACTCATAACAAGTATTATATTCACTTTGATTATGTCAATCACACAGCATTCAACAGAAAATTGCCTTAAAAAGCAACTAAACCGTGTCAGTTTTTATTGGTAAACTTCAAACATGAGATTTAACAAATGCTTTGAAGGTGAAAATGAATACAATCAAGATTGATATTAATGATTTGAAGGTGATAATAACAGTAATTGTATATATGACAAGTAGGGACTAGGGAGACTGTTTTGAATCATCATAACCAAGATATAACTACTGAACACAAGACCGTAGTTCATAAAACTATAAAAATTACAAACTTGATAAAACTGATTTCCTAGAGATGTTTATAGAAGTATTGGGAAGTGTGGGTTAGTTTACAATGGGAAGTATAGAAAACTAGAAATCATTGATTTCTAATCTTTAGTTATAACTGGAAAACTGTAGGTTTTCTATTTTCTTGAAAATTTCTGGTAAAAACGTTTTCTGTGGGTTTGCCACAGCTAAATACCTCATTGGAACCTCCATTTAAGATTTTGTAAACTGATGCAACATCTAAAGACCTCATTCGAAACTCCATTTATGATTTTGTAAACTGATGCAACATCTTGATAGCTCTGTTAGGTAAAGAAAATATTATTATCTGAGCATTATCATAATCAGCATCCTAGTGTTAGCTGACTATGATCTGATCTGGCAATTATACAAGCTGTGAAATTCTTATGAAGCTAGAGATTAAAGAATTAATCAGATCTCTATTAGTGTGCAATGCTTATAGCATAATAACGCGACACAGATGGATTGTTGTGTTATCAATGATTGAAGTGTTCAAATGCTGATCTTTCTGCAGGCTATTGATACAATCGTTTCGGGCATACTACATGATGTAGTTGATGATACATGTGAAAGCTTGTATAGCATAGAGACAGAGTTTGGTGAAGATATTGCAAAACTGGTAGCTGGTGTGTCCAGGTTGAGCTATATCAATCAGGTATGAACAAGCCGAAACAGTTTTTAGTGATTCTACAGTTAGGAAACAAATGTTCATACATTGTTGATGGAAAGTGTTTGATATTCCTGCATGATTGGTGAAAACTGACATCGACAATGATACCAATTGCTGTATGTCCTGCAGTTGCTACGAAGACATCGCAGGATAAATGTGAATCAGGCTACCCTTGGCTATGAAGAGGTATGAAATTGAACCCTCATTTTGCAAATGCTTACAATGTACTGATGTTGGCAAAGCTGCATCAATAAAATAAAACCTTGTGGGCAAACACCAAACTCTGTGTGGTTCCAAGACGTGTTTATAAGGATAGACTACAGCTGAGGTAGATAGAGTCATAGAGTGATATGGAAATCCCTTCATAGGAACTGGAAAGTAAAAGTCACTGACATAGAGCTGTTTGAATTCTTAATGAAGTTGAAGGTAGTCACAAACTGAAGCCATTTGGTATCACCTTATTCTTAAAATAAACACTTCTTCATGATCCCGAAGCCATTTGGTATCACAGCCTGGTATGCTATTATGTACACTAAGGAAGAAATAACCAGAAGAGAATAGAGTAACAAAAACTTTGGCAGGTGTGCTCTTCTGACAAAGGAAAAGAAAAACCCATAATAAGTCAGGTGGTTGTCTTGGTATGCTTTTAGATATTCATGTTTCTTAAACATTTGATCTGCCATTTATCTGAGATGTGCTATACATCATATAGCTTGAATTACTCATTGTAGGCAAATAATTTACGAGTGATGCTTTTGGGCATGGTTGATGATCCACGTGTGGTGCTCATTAAGCTTGCAGATCGTCTACACAACATGAGAACCATGTACGCATGTTGCTATATTTACTATCTGAAACTTGAGTGAATTTATTTCCACTAGGAAAATTTACTGTTACAGAAGTGTATTACGGCCCTGGTTCATTGCTTCATGACGTAGAGAAAATTCTCATTTGTTGATGAAACTTTATCACTGTGTTTGCAAGGCATGACTGCCACTCTGTGCAAAGGTTATTAATGCTAATTATTATCCTAAACAGACTCTTATGCTTACAGTTATGCTCTACCCTCTACCAAGGCTAAAGCTGTAGCACAGGAAACTCTGGTTATTTGGTGTTCTCTTGCTTCCAGATTGGGCCTTTGGGCTCTAAAAGCAGAACTTGAAGACCTCTGCTTTGCTGTTCTTCAGGTCAGTATTTTAAGTGTTCACTGTACGGATATCTTAATCTAATCACTAATGATTGAATCACGTGTTGCATGTTCTAAATGACCTAATCACTGTGTGCAGCCACAGATCTTCCGCCAAATGCGATCTGACCTGGCCTCCATGTGGGCCCCCAGCAGCAGGGTAGGCAACCTGAGAAGACTATCTGCCAAAAACAGCTCAAATGCAGAACCAAAAGGAAGGAACTTAACTCCAGAGCATGAAGTGTCAATGGATAATGTCGTAGTCAGCATGAAGGTAAGTTCTGACAAGAATAGTGACACGGAGTGGACCTAAAAGGGCATAAACCTTTAACTCTTGAACAAGGAAAAAATAAGCCATGATATAAAATAAAATTTTCTGGGATGTTGTGGATCTAGGAGAAAGCACTTACTATAGTGACATACTAGTTCCTAGTTTTTTTGCAGCAAAATGGATTATTTTGTTAGAATAAATAACGTTATGTGCTTCCATAAAACATTTCACATAATGTTGTAGGGTGAAGCTTAATAAGTGTTTTTTTTCAATGCTCATGTGCTTCCTGCTTATAAGTGATGGTATCTTGAATGACACACTTTGTTTGTTTTTGCCCTATGCATTTCAGCCAGGGTATGAGGTATGATCATTTGTGAAGTATCTTCTTTTGAGAACATATCATGAGTTTTTGCTTGGACCTTTTGCTTCTTCAGGACCAGTAGGCCACACACTTGTGGTTAGGTATTCCTTAAGAGTCGTTCATGCTGGACTCTCTTCCTTTATTGTAGCTGAGACCTACTTATTTTCTTTTACCTATCTCTTAGAATTTGCACCGGTAGATGAGCTAATCCCAAGGAGGCTAACTTACTTGACGCACTTGCTTTCTTATTCTGATGTTGAGGTATTTTTTCTATAAAAATAAATTTCAAATTACTGCAGTTCTTCTTTGGCAATTTTGAGGTAGAGTAGTTGCATGAGGGTCTCACCTTCCTTATATATGATTGGCTACAACCTTTGAATCAACACATAGGTGGACATGTTTTATAAGTTTTGGAGGATTGTCTGAAGCTGTACAAAGAAAGTCCTTTAAGGCGAGTTTGAAAGTTTTTAACTAGCAGTGTTGTTTTCAACCTATTGTCTTGTTCCTCACCCTGCAGATTAGATAAGTAAGATTGAGATATGCTGCTGTGATTCTTCCCTGTCTTGCTTCTGCAGATGCAAAGAAACTGTACGAGAAACCTCTATCACGTGCATGCTTTGTGGCACTTTGTCCTAACGTCCTCTCCTCTTATATGGAGACTAAGGGACCATTATCAATTATCTGACATTCTCATGCAATAAGACCTAAAACATACAAATATTATAATGTAATTTACTAATTTAGTATACATAAAGAAATAATATCTTGAAAGAAATTTAAGTCTAATACTTATTTTATTTGTCTTCTATATTTTTCAAAATTTAATGCAATCTACAAACTTTTGTAGATATAGCTCAGCGTTTGAGGTTATTTTGAGAGGATTTTCTAAATTTGGGTCTGGGAATTGGTAGTGTTGTTGCATGCAATGAGGAGCGACTATTTCCAACATACTCTGAGGTTGGTGAGATTTAACTAGTTAAAGGTTATCTTGAGAGGGATTTTCTGTATGCGGTAATGGAGGATTTTCTGAATGCGGGAATGGGAATGGTAGTGTTGTTGTTGTCATGCAATGAGGAGCGAGTATTCCAACAAACTCTGAGGTTGGTGAAATGTAACTAGTTAAAGGTTATTTTAAGAGTGATTTTCTGTATGTGGAAATGGAGGAAGATGTATTATTATCGATGGTCGAGTTTTTCCGTTTTTGGCCTAGTGGCCATGTCATAAGATGAAACAAAAATCTGCTATAGTGCATGAGAGGGATGAAAGTTTGATGATAGAGTGCGAATAACGTTTGAGCCTGTAGCCTTGTAGCAAAACAAGTGTTAACCGCATCATAGGTCTGTGATGCCACTCCAATGCCAATGGCAACCATGATGCTTAAATCTCAAAGGATTAACGGGTGTAGCATGTATGTTGCTCGAGTATAGGAGATGATTTTGTTATTTGTAGGTTCTCCCTGCGTTCTAGAAGAAATTTTTTCTGCTGACATTGCTATGATACGTTAGTGACCAATGATGTTTTGGCAAATCAGTATAGAATTTCAAGGGCGGTCCCTTGAAATATCTTGGTGAGAATTCTATCTACAATTGTCTTGCTCTGGAGCCTGACTAGCTTCTGGAGCCTTTGGTTAGCTTCAGAATGTATTCCAATTTCCAGTGTGTGATAAGAGAACATGACCCTCTTATATCAACAAGCTTTTCTGGTTTTTGATAACACAGGAGTCTAAAATGAACTTCGGTCCTTATGATCATTAGATGGCCCATAACCCTTGGAGTCTCAGTCTATTACCGACTCTGAGGTTTTATGATTTGGGGCTTTTTGCAACCGCACTTGCTTGGTTTCGGATCTTCCTTACATAGTTACTAAGAAACAATATCTTTCAAGACTATCTGCATATAAATGAGATTTTTTTATTTTCTTAAAGTTGTTATGTAGTTACTTTATCCAATTCATAGCAATCTCAATTGTTTTTTTTTTTTTTTTTTTTTTTTGTGTTTATGTTTCTTAAGTCAACTAAAGGAACTGGTGTGAATTAACTTTAGTGAACATCAGCTGTTTGTGACTTCCTTCACCCTTGTTAATTTGCAGGATCTTTTGCAGGCTGTTCTTCCGTTTGATGTCTTACTTGATCGAAGAAAACGTGTCAAATATATTCAAAATCTTGGGTCATGCAAAGAGGTCCAGACAAAACCAAAAGTTGTGAGGGATGCTGGAATCGCACTAGCATCTTTGGTCGTATGTGAGGAAGAACTGGAACGCGAGCTGTTTATATCAACCTCGTAAGATCATGTGAGACAGATCTGTAACCTTAAGTCATATTTATCCCAAGTTGACTACGTTCTCATTCTTGAATTTGCAGTTATGTTCCTGGAATGGAAGTGACCTTATCTAGCCGCCTGAAAAGTTTGTACAGCATCTACAGTAAGGTATGAGTGATCAGTATATCATGCGTTGAATATAAAAACAGGCAACTGTGAGGACTGTGATAATGCTTGATTCTAAGGGGTAACCTTGAGGTTGCATGCTCCAGTTCCCCGCGTGGGGGACCAAACACATCCAGTCTGAAAGAATGATAAACTTAAGGAAAATATGCAAGAGATGGGCTTAGGAAAATTTGCAATCATTGATGGACCCTTCTTTTCTATGGCACATTACTTGTAGGAGGTAGCATAAAGTATATAGAATGTAATCTAAATCATGGATATGTTTATTTAGCTGTTGTTATTATTTGATATAGGTCCAAAAACCTCTTAGCTTTGTTTCGGTCAAAGGTCTTAAGTGTTAAGACAGTTTTTTATTTATTTATTTATTTAGAGATTTAAATCTCATAGTGTTGGTGAGGTTTATCAGCCTCCACTTGCGTATGAACCTTTTGTTACACAAATATGAGTTTTCTCTTTGACTTCGGGTATTAAAACAAGGACAAAGATAACTGAATATTTTGGCTTTTTTTGGGGGTATTAAATGGTGAGAACAGTTTTTCGGTTTATATTCTTTTTTAAGAGTATATAAAAACATTTGTAGTTCTAAATCAAATATTTTGTTCTAATTTTAGTCAGGCCAGATAACACCATTGCAGAATCGCCTTTGATTATTCAGAATTGATTTTCACATTCAGATAGCAATCTCATTAATAAATAAACATGACCTTAATATGTGATTATGCCCTATAAATATACATAAAAAAGAATGCTAGACCTTGTCATCAATTTCTTTTTTTTAACACTGGAATTCTATATTGTTGACTATCTATTGCTTGGAAATGGAAATCATATCTAAGATGAGAAGGAATGAGACCTATCTCTGCGTCCCTTTAAGTAACTCCAATTTACTAGAAACAAGAAATTAATCAAGTAGAACTTTCTTTCAAAATTGTCCTTTTAAAAGGAATTCCTGCAAGCAGTACATTCTAAACAGGGGCATGGTCCACAATCAGTAGAGGTGCCAAACAGATGGGTCTGGTGGTTAAGTGATCTGGTGAAATGGGTTGGTGTGGGAACAGGCTATCAGGCCGGGTTAACAGTTTTTCTACACTTCTGTCAAATCTTACAATTAATGAATATATTAAACACGATCACAAAAACAATATTTTTAAAATATCAATCTAGCTCTCTTAGATGAAAAAGGATTTGGAGATGCATTTAAATGTGCTTTAGGTGACTCTCAACGATTTTTTAAATAGCTATTCTTTTCTATTTACCTGTGTGAGTGTTTGACTATTAATAAAACTTAAACCTGAGATCCCTGTTCTCTATTTTTCTTACAGATGGTATAAACTGCCACCTCTAACAAGTAGCCCCAGAAATCCTGAGTACATGATTTGAATCGTCTTGCTTTTAATTTTCTGTGCACCATTATAGGCCTTGAGCCTGGTTTTGACTGGGTGCTGGTTTGTTTGCTGAAATTCCTTTTTTCTTATCACAGATGAATCGTAAAGATGTCAGCATTGATAAAGTATACGATGCACGTGCACTGAGAGTAATCGTTGGAGATAAAAGTGGAACTTTACATGGACAAGCAGTTCAGTGTTGTTACAATCTTCTGAACATTGTACACAGGTTTATAACAGTTAACATGCCTACTGTTTTTGGATCAAATGGGTCGCTAGTCTGGATGTTGCATTCATTCAAAATTTATTGCGCCATTTGAAGTATGTCTAGACAACGGTTCATACAGAATATTGTTTATTCATTCTGGTTCACCCTTCTTTGACCTTCTGCAGGCTTTGGACACCAATTGATGGCGAGTTTGATGATTACATTGTCAACCCAAAGCCAAGCGGATATCAGGTTAAGATTTCTTTCCCAGTATATTATGTTTGTGTGTCACCCCTTCATAAAATGTCACACCCTGTTTTATATTTGCAATTGTATATATAAAGCAAAAAAAGTTTTGTGGTAGGTACTATAATGGGAACAAAGAGGGGTAATTCTCTGTGTGTTGTCAATAGAACAATGGACAATGAATTTATACAAGAACCTCATGGCTATCCTGGGAAACTGGATAAGCTAAACTAGGAAACTAAATCCTTCACTACTTAAGGCTATTAACAGCAATTTACAACTACAATAGACATATTTTTAAGACTCCTATTCAAGTTGGAGCAAAGATATAAATCATGCACACTTGTCACTTGGTTCTCTCTTACCTTCAAATTCTGGTTGTCCATCTTATCATTCAGATGATCTGTTCTCTTTCTCCTTGAATACCCTCCTTAAGGAGTTAGGAGAGTCAAGTGACTCACTTGAGGAATCATTAAATTACTTGATCCCCAAGAGGGGGATCTGTCTACCTTTATTATGATTTTTCAATATGCAATAGGTTAATATATGCCCCTGAAGAGTCTCGATATTTCTAACCAGACACTGATCGAGACTTGAGAGCTTGGTACAAAGTTTGATATCTTGGCTGGCCATTTTTAAAGGACTGTGTGTGTGGTTAAGATTATTTGATGTAAGAGGTTGGTGTATGGATTAGAAAGGTTCTTTAATGGCCAACTTTCTAAAGGAAATAAAGAAGAAAGCAAGAACTAAGAGAGGACAACATGAAAATCAAATATGTTGTCTCAAAAATCTTCTATAACTCCCAAGATGCGCTACTCAGATGATGATTAGTAGACAAAATGAAGGTCGGACAATACTGGAGAAACGTGAGAGCTGAAACCTTAATTCAACCTGTTTCCAATGTCAGTTTAATGTATACGCAGGCTGAAAATGCACAAGCCGCACTGCTTCAATTCAATATGTACGCAATCAATAAAAGTGAAATTAAAGGTTGAAGGATAAGCAAGCCCACCAGTCCACCACCATAAACGACTAAGGTCTGAGGATAAGAACTACTTTCGAACCCACAAATGATTTAGAAAGATTTGACAAACCAGAGAAAACTTTCCTGGAAATTCATATTCATTTAAAAGTCGTCTCATTAAAAAACCAGAGCTTCTTTTATATAAAGGAGTTGATAGATAAAATATCTAAGATTATTTTCTCTATAACATAAAGTACAAACATAAACTAAGCATTAGTAACCAGCAATCAGCTGTCATCCATGGTACACCAGTCTTTTGTTCTCTGGTCAACTCTTGTCTAGTGCATATTGTCTGAAATTACTTGATGGGTTGCATATTCGTCCCCACCTTTTGCTAAAAGTAATACGCAGTAAAAGACCCTCAATGAGAATCGCATGACTTGCATATTTGGGCTGGTGCTAGTTTATTCGTGCATGCAAGAAAATGCTGCATTGTCCATCTGTTGTAAACCTCTCAAGAGCCAGACTTGCTGAAATTTCCAAAAGGATCAAGCAACTCCCACAAGGGCTATTAAAATGCTCTCTAATTCCTTCTGAACACTCATTTGGCCTAGTTATCGCGAACAACAAAGTAATCTCTAAATGGGTCTGGTTAATACCAGATGCTCCTGCATGACAATTAGCATTGATATTCATATATTTCCAACGGGAGGGATAAATATCTATATACACGAGGGTTTCCGATTCAGTTTCCTAAACTCTCCACTGATTAATAATTTCTACGTAATTATCCTTAGTCCTTACACACTTGTTGCTTGTTCAAGCCAACACAGACGAGTCAATTATTAATTTAAATAACACTTTAACTGATCAGTGAAATCTTTATGTATCTCTATTTTCATGACTGAGGGGGTGAAGTTCTCAAATGGGCAAGAGTGAGGGAGTTGTTGCTCTGTTGTATTTAATTAAGGCTTCAACAGCCAGTCATTAAAAATACTAGATTGGCCACAAAGTGGTAGCCATATATTTGAATTTTTGTTTTCTTATGATGTGGCTATGTCTCCTTTGCTGTTGATATTTTAGCCTATCAGGGATATATATATGAATCTATTTCTGTGAATAGTGTGCGCAACTTCCTATGTCTCTTCTTATCTATGCCCACATATTCTGACTCTTACATCTCATAATCCCAGTCTCTGCACACTGCAGTGCATGGTCCAGAAAACTCGCCCATGGAAGTCCAAATAAGAACACAGGTACGAAATAAGATAAAATGAGTGGTTCAGTACTTCGATTGGCTGACAGTAGCTTTGTTTATCAGAGCATGCATGAATATGCTGAGCATGGAGTTGCTGCACATTGGCTTTATAAAGAAGCTGGTAATAAGTTGCCTATCAAGAGCAGTGTAATTGGATCTGAAATAACATCGTCCTCATATCTTTCAAATGACATGGAAGATAAAAGTCCACTTGAAGATCATGTGTTACAGAAGTACGGTTCTCTAAAAGTAGGACATCCAGTCCTTAGAGTTGAAGGAAGTCATTTGCTTGCTGCTGTTATTGTCAGGTATTTCATAATTTTTAGGGTGGTGTCCAATGTTTGGTTTATGTTAACCGTGTTAGAAAATTTGATTTGTGATAATACTTGTAATTCAGAGTGGATGAAGATGGAAGAGATTTGCTCGTGGCCGCCAGCTTTGTACTAGCCGCTTCTGAAGCGGTTGCAGACAGAAGATCTTCTTCTCAAAGAAAGCGATGGGAGGCTTATGCGCGATTGTACAAAAAGGTTTAATATATGTATTATCTATATTATATGTATGTATGTCTGTATGCTTGTTTGTATCCTTCTATTTTTCTGTTAAACGACATTTAAAAACGCCACTTCAAAGGATTTACTGTAGGGATACACTTCATGTGGTTTGTCTCCTTATTCTGCTGATGAAATTTCATTACAAAACATGGTAAATTTAACTGGAAATCTTTTTTTTAATGTGTTTCTTATGTACTGTATGGTTGATCATCTCTCCTGGATTATTATTTAGAGTTGATTATGGAGCTATATACAATTCTACTCACAAATATATTAGTGTAAAAAAAGTTAGTGACCTACATCTGCTGCTCCATTGGAGAGGGTCTATAAGTGACATATACTTTGCTTTGTATGCTAAATGGAATCATGCTGTTTGATCCAACTTGTTAACATTGATGTAGTTTAAAAAATTCAGCCTACTTCCTAGATGCCAAGTTTTTTTTCTTTTTTCCGCAGGTATCAGATGAATGGTGGTGTGAACCAGGCCATGGAGATTGGTGTACCTGCTTGGAGAAGTATACACTCTGTAGAGATGGTATTTACCATAAGGTATCTGTTTTCTGCCTTGTTTATCACAAAAACCCTTCTTAGGAAGCAGGATGTCTGACCTTAGTAATGTAGCACTTAGGTGGTGAAACCCATGACAGAAATTCTTTTGCTACGTCACTGAAAAGGTAAAAAGTAGTAAGACATAATCCTAGGCATTATACAAGAACAATCTTAGTACAACAGAACCTTAATAGACCAAGGCATTTGAAATAGGAGAAGTACCACAAAGCATCTCTTCTATGAGACTCTGGACCCACACAGCTGCCACCAGCCCGGCATGTGTTTTGCCTTGTGTATAAAGATGTTGCGTGAAATGAATATCTGGACAAATCAATAATATCCTGAAGTAACCCCCTGCTGAACTTTTCCGTTAATATGATTTGTATTGTTCTCTTTCTAGCTGTCAATTAAGAATGTCTTAACGTATAATGTTAGCGTATCACGGAGGCCATGGAGCATGGGAAGTCATATAGAACAAATCTCTTGGTCTGTGGCAGAGATAGTTTAGAGCTGTAAAGAAGATTTAGAGGTTGTAGCAGTAGTTTAATTTATGCAACCAACACCAGCTCAGGGAAACTTAGACAGTTATGTGACTAGAACTCCATGGTAAACTTTATGTTTGTAGTTGCACCCATTAGGGCTAACCGGGTAAAAAAAGACCGATCTGTATTGCTAGGTGATTGTTTGGTTTTCTTGCTGGCTTGTCCTTGTCTCTTTATTCGTACGTTGTATACTTACAGCTTACAAAATTATCAGTTTCATAAGATATTTGAATATTGATACCTGTCCTGGTGTTCAGCAAGATCAATTTCAGCGACTGCTGCCAACATTCATTCAAGTAATTGATTTATCTGAAGCAGAGGAAATTGAATACTGGAATGTTGTGTCTGCTGTATCAGAGGGGAAACAGCTTGATTCTTTATCGTTGAACTCAAGTTCTTCTGATAGCACTGCCTCAAGTTCTAGTTGGTCTGCTCCCATGGAAGCTGGTATCAACAATAAGGTATGTCGACTAATGGTGGATGATGTCTGGAGTTTGAAGTATTTCTCCATGCATTATTTTTCATTGCATACATTCTGCTAGATCCTCATTTCAATCTTAGGTTGAGTTTGGGTTGAGGGTATAACTTTTGACAGTGTTAGATTATCTGTGGTTTGAGAAACCCATCAAATGAGGGTTTATCTAAACCTTTCTAAAGCACTGGGTATATTAACCCATCCAAGTTCTCATATAAAACAGAAAAAAGTCCATCACGTTGCTTCAAATAACCCATCCAAGTTCTCATATAAAACAGAAAAAAAGTCCATCACGTTGCTTCAAATCCCCTTCTTGCCATCGATGCCAGCACAGAAAGAAACAGACCCTGAAAAACCCTAACTCAGTTTTCTTAAATTCTTGTGTTTCACAAAGCAACAAATAGGAGCATTTGGTTTTCTTGATTTCTCTACAAACTTTCTGATTATTTTGTCTGTCGACATGAAATCAGTTTATAGCAAGAATTTTGACTGCGGGTGTTAGGAGGATGAAGTGTATTAGGCGTTAGAGAATCTGAATTTAATATTTTCATCTGCATATAACTTTATGGAGTAAGAAATTAATGCCTGAACTTATCCACCATGCCAAACAATATGATTGGAAACTACACCTAGAAGTAAACCCGTAGCCGTAGTGAATCCTGACTACAAACCAAACGTCACTTTGAAGAAGTATGTTTGTGTAAAAAAGTAGATGATGTGTATGTATATGTTCACCTTAGGTACTCCTGTTGAGGACAATGCTCCAATGGGAGGAACAATTGCGGTCTGAGGCAGGTTTCTTACGAGTAAAGCTTACTAATGAGAATCACTTTGGGGAAATAGCAGTTGTGTGCTGGCCAGATGGGCAGATAGTGAGGTTGAGAAGTGGAAGCACAGCTGCAGATGCTGCTACCAGGGTTGGACTGGAAGGGAAGCTGGTTTCAGTAAATGGTCAGGTTGTTTTGCCTAACACGGAGCTTAAAGATGGTGATGTTATTCAAGTCAGAGTTCGATAAATTGTGTGTACTTTGGCAGTATATGTATTTATCTTTTGAATGCACAGAGTTATCCGAGTCTGGAGTCATGGGAACATGTCTGGCCTGCTGGAGTTTAGAGGGATCAGCAAATTTTTTTCTCTTATGTATATAATTTTTTTTCCCTTTTTCTTTTTTTTTTTTGGGGGGGGGGGGGGGGGGGGGACCCTCCTCCCCCGGGGTTTACTTTATGTGTATACATATTGATGAATCATTTTTATGTAATGAAAGCAAACTTTATTCTTAGGGGGGGTTGTGATAATATAGTTCAGCTGAAGCTGCAAAACAACTACAAAAAAAAAAAAAAAAAAGAAAGAAAAGAAAAGAAATGAAAACTGCAGGAAACTTATGACATTTAAGATTTTTTAAGGATTAAAAAATTTTCGTTTAGTGACTAATCAATAAGAATTACAAAATTGTTGCTGAATGGAGAACATGTAAAGCATTTTCTAAACAAGCTTTGACCACAAAGTGTTCAAGCAAATATGCCTATCAATACCAGCAAACTTTTAACTGAGTTTTATTATTTTTACCCACACAAAGAGGTTCCGGATTAAGGATTTCTACCACAATCAACAGCAATATTTTCTTCTGGTTGATGGTGGGGGTACTTACACCCATAACCCTTGAGACCACTTCTTGCATCTAACTTATTCACCAGAATTTCATGTGTGGTTATGTAGTTGTTGAAGGACAAGCATCAACTTGTCCTTCAACCACAATAGCTCAAAGCATAAAGGTTGATCTCTTACTTCTTAAAGTAGGATATGGTTGTAGAAACAGACGATGTCTTTTACCTTTATACTAAATTTGAAGATCTTCTTTACATATATCCTTGCAAAGACAAGTGGACCGGGAGAATTTGTTTTGCTTCGGATACAAAAGCTATGTCGGTGTTCAACTAACTCCTTCAAATTGTCAGTTCCCAAGAACTGGGTTGCAATGTCCCTTCAACTTGTCAGCGATGTTTTTAATTTCATCACTAAAGTGCACATGAAGTGACTAAGGGTATGCTTCGTGTTAATGACACACATTTAACGCCGCTTAATACCCTATCAATCATGACACATATGTGGTCACATTGTCCCGTCTCTGGTCTCTGAAGTCACGTAGACTTTTAAGGTCTATTTCTAAGGTCATATCAACCGAGATGCTACATCAACATTTTAATCATATTGACTAATAGGTTGTCACACTTAAACCTCGTAATATTTCATTGAATCAATTAGATTACATTAGTCTCCATTTAAAGACTAGAATATTACATTTAGGTACCCTCTAATTATCTTAATTATAAATTACATAGTCTAACATTCTCCCACAAGTTGAGGGCGGGGAACGACCTGCAACTTCGACTATAAGAACTTTGAGAAGATAAGGGTTTCGTAAAGACATTTTTGCAATCTGTTCACGCAATTTGATCACTTGTGGATATGAATTGAACATTAAATTGGCCTCTTGCTACTTGCTCACGAGATTGATCATTCCCAGCTTGCTCATCAAAGAAGTGCACCAAGGGAGAGGAATCTAGTACAAAGTGGAAATCAACTTCAACATGTTTCGTTCGAGCATGAAACACAAGATTGACCGATAGATACGCAGCTCCTAGATTGTCACACCAAAGAACATGAGGAGATTTAACTGAAACACCAAGCTCATGCAAGAGAGCTTTCAACCAAATCAATTCTGCAACATTATCAGCTAAGGCTTTGTACTCGGATCCAGTTGAAGACCTTGAAACTGTTTTCTGTTTACGGACAGTCCAGGAGACAAGGTTCGATACAAGATAGATAACAAATCATCCCCCCCCCAACCGACGGCCGACTAGAGAGCTAGCCCCATCTGAGTCAGAATAGGTATGAACTATTGAGGTGTAGGCTTCGGCTACACAGATTAGTGGCAGCCGGCCCTAATCTCCTATTTTAGGCAGTTACCTAATTTTGATTGTTTCTCTAATTAGGTTTAGTCTATAAATAATCCTCAGTTGTACTTGTAATATTTGAGCACCTAATAATATACGAAACCCTAGTTGCCGCCCGTGGACGTAGGTTGATTCAATATCAACCGAACCACGTTAAATCTCTCGTGTTCTTTTATTTTCCTGCATTCTGTTTTACTTGTGTGTGTAACGTGTTTTACCTAACAACTGGTATCAGAGCTTCAGGCTCTTGATCTGGTTACACCACATCGCCGCCATCTACCTGCCTCAAGCCGCCGCTGCCGCTGATCTGGGTTTCCTCATCGCCGACGACAGCAGGAAGAACAGCAGTCTGCTGTTTTCTCATCGCTGACAGGAAGAACACACATGTTCTTTTTTTTAATCGCTGATAGGATTAAGACCGTTGTCTCTGGTTTTCCAGATTGCGACAGACGAAAAAAAAGGGGGAGGGGATGTTCGCTTTGTTTCTGTTTCTCGACACGGGTATTTTTTTCTTTTGCCAGAAAGCGTTTTTTTTGGGCAGTTTCATATCAGTCAGATTAGCTACTTGTGTTTCAATTTTTGAGATTGATTGCAAAGAATAGTGTGCAATAGAACAGTCGTTAAGTTCAGGCAACCGGCCATTGCTGTGTTTGAGCACTATTTTCAATCTTGACTTGATCTGAAACATCTGTAGTTTTGAGTAATGGCTGAGGAAGGAAAATAAAAAATTGAGAAGTTTGATGGGCAAGATTTTGGATGATGGAAAATGTAGATTGAAGACTTGTTGTGTCAGAAAGACCTAGATCAAGCCTTGACAGGAGAAAAACCCGAGAAGATGAAAGATGAAGAATGGGCTGCTCTTGACAGAAAAGCCCTAGCTGTTATCAGATTCTCTTTAGCTAAGAGTGTGGCCTTTAATATCGTGAAGGAGACTACTGCGTGTGGTTTGATGAAAGCTTTGTCAAATATGTATGAGAAACCTTCTGCTTCGAATAAGGTATTTCTGATAAGACAGTTAGTAAACACCAGAATGAAAGAAGGTGCGTCTGTTACCTCTCATATTAATGATTTTAATACCATTATTTCCCGGTTGTTATCTGTTGATATCAAATTTGAAGATGAAGTCCGAGCTTTACTCTTGTTATCCTCGTTACCGGATAGTTGGTCAGGAACAGTCACAGCTATTAGTGGTTCATCTGGAACCTCTAAACTCACTTTTGAGGGCATTCGTGATTTCATCCTAGGAGAGGACATAAGGAGACGAAATTCTGGAGAATCATCGAGTGCTTTGCTTAGCATTGAGGTAAGGGGTAGAAAGAAAGAGAGGGGTAATGGCAGAGGAGGATCAAAATCAAGGAAAAGGAGCCATTCAAAACCTAGGAAGGATATTCAGTGTTGGAACTGCAAAGAAATGGGACATTTCAGAAATCAATGCCCTAAACCATCATATAACAATAAAGAAGTGAATGCAGCAACTGACGATTCAGAAGATGCTCTTATCTGCTGTGTTGAGAATACTCCAGAGTCGTGGATTATGGATTCTGGTGCATCATTTCATGCCACTTACAGCACGAAGTCGATAAAGAATCTACGAACAGGTGTTGTTGCATAATTGTAAATTCCTAGTTCTTATCAATCCAATACATACATGTTTACTTGAAATGTTAATTCAAATGTGTTTTGATTAATGGTTTACATGTTTGTATATTCTAAGTGTTTCCTTATATTTGTTTTAAGCTTACAAGTACTTAGTCATGTGTTGATTTGTGTTTGGAAGTTTAAGTATAAGTGAAGGTCACCACGTGCGTGATGAGTATCACTACGTGCGTAGTGGATCTCACTACGTGCGTAGTGACGTAGTTAATTAAAGTTTAATAGAATATCATTAAAACACCCGGTACGTGCGTACTGGATTAACTACGTACGAATTGCAGAGCATTACGTGCGTAGTGGAAGTTATTTTAGGCAGAAACGTGTTTAACATAAATACCGCGTTGTCTGTTCCTATAAATACGTATTAACCTCGTATTAGCGCGGGTGATCGCGGGAAATGATCGATAATCACAAGTAATCGTCCGTAATCGACCTTAAGCCTTCGTGAGCCTTCATAATCGTACGTATAACCTCGATAAACGCGAACTTAGTGTGATTCTCGAATCCAAGGGCAGCCTTAAGCATTCTGTGTGAGTTCTTAGAGTTGTTCTTGATCCTACTCTGTGTGTTCTTCGTGTTAACTGTGTGCCGGACACCTAAGCAGATCTTAGAATCCTTAGGAGGTTTGGGAAATAGATATTCCGCACTATTTCTCATCCTAGATCAGTCCTAGCATTAGGGTGTTAGTTTAGAACTCCCACGGTCCTACAAAGTGGTATCAGAGCCTTGTGCTTTGATTGATCACTTTTCCTTAGGTTTCGTGATCTAGGTGTCGTTTAGGCTTGTTAGCTTTGTCCTTTTTCCGTGTTTTATCGGTCGTTTTAGTCGAAAACAGGTCATTTTTGCGTTAAAAAAAAGGTTTGTTTTTACGTAAATTAATCTTAATCGTTGCAGTTTAATCGTGCGAAGTGCCTTTCATTACGTGCGTATTGATCTTCAGTGCGTGCGTAGTGGGTGGTTGGTCCTCTAGAATCTCCGGTAGCCTGTGTGTCTGCGCGTGCGTAGTGTGTCATCAACACGTGCGTAGTGCTTCTCACTTCGCACGTATTGAGTCCGTGTGTTAAATCTTTTTCTTAAAAAAACAATTTACGTGTTTCGTACGCAGTGAATCCATTTCGTGCGTACTAGGTCCCCATTCCGTACGTACCTGAGTCTGTGTGACAATTTGTCAGTTCGTACGTAGTATACTCCAATACGTGCGTAGTGTTTTCAATTCGTGTAGTGTCTTCAATTCGTGTGAACCATCTCCACCACGTGTGTAGTGTTTTCGGTTTGTTTTAGGCTTTAATCATAATGTCTGACATGAGTATTATGGCTGCCAAACAAACCATAACTGCCCTAAGTAACTTAATTATGGATAATGAACAAGGAGGTATTAACAAAGTGCCTAGACTGTTAACCATGGAAGACTACCCATTCTGGAAACCACGTTTTGAAATATTTATCGATGAGGTTGATCCACGGTTGCACCGGGCCATTTCTGCTGATTATGTCGTGCCTAAAGGTGAAGGGAATATTGAAGTTCCCTATGATCAGATGAGTGACGATCAGAGGAAGGCTTATGATGCTGAGAAGAAAGCCTGCTCTTATTTGATCCAAGCCATTCCTAATGAGATCTTCCACCAGTTCCGACAGTATAGAACGTCACGTTCCTTGTGGAATGCACTTCAAAAGAGGAACGAGGGGAATGCATCTCTGAAAGAGCTCAAGGCCTCACAGTTGAGAAAGGAGTTTGACCATTTCACTTCATACGTGAATGAAAAGCTTCCAGATCTGATCAACAGATACAACCATCTTCTCAGTGAAATGGATAGTTTGGGGGTGCAGATCTCATAAAGACAACAAGTAGAGACTTTGTCCAAGGCACTACCCAAAAGCTGGAGGCCGTTCATTATGATTCTTAAAAATGGTGAAGGTTTTGAGGGCATGGATCTGAATGACTTCATTACTAAGCTGAAAGAGCATGAACAGGAGGAGCAAAATCTGGACAGATTGAGCAGCTATGTGCAGAATCCCTCATTATACTGTACTGGACCCATTGCTTCTCCAGTCACTTCATCAAATGCTCCGCTGCAGACAGCCTTTACCTTAAACGTCTGTTCTTCAAGCAAGTCTGCTCATGAAACTCCAAGTGGACCACCATATTCTGCTCCTTCAAGCAAAACGTCTATGCCTGCCTTAAACACTGAGCATTTCAAGCATGGCAGCACTGAAGAAGTAAAGGAGCATATGGGGATGCTTAGTGCTTTGGTCTCTTCGTATGATGATCTTCTGAAGGGTAAAATTGGAAATGCCTATTTGACTCAAGAAGACTATGAGCAGATTGACAATGATGAAATGGAGAGACAGGACATTTTATGGTCCTATGCCAACCTTGTGAGGAGAGCAAAAGCTTTGGTTAAACGAACAGGGATGCAGATTACAGCGACTAAGGATACAAAGCTGGGCTTCGGCAAATCAGCTGTAACCTGTTACAACTGTGGCCAAAAGGGTCATTTTGCGAGAGAATGTGAGAAACCAAAGAACTCAGGACCCAAGTATCCCTTCAGGACATCTCCTGGAAAATCTTCAACTACCACTACTCCACAGAAAGCTGAAACATCCCATGAGGGATCATCCAAAGCGATGGTAGTTGTTCAGAAAGATAAGGAGATAGACTGGTCAGTACACTTTCAAGATAATGATGCTTTCGAAGTTGCTGAGACCAACCTGGCCAGTGTTCAAGATCTGAATGATGATTCACAATCTGAAGCAGATAGTGTGCAGGAAGCTGATGATGATTTGTTGCCAGTAAGGAAGACTCAGTGATGCCTACTGATGAGTACAATGTCAAACCAGTTTCAGTGCCAGCTGCCGAACCAACGCCAGTGATTGTTCAAACTAAATCAGAAGATCTTAAGGCGTACATGACTGGCAAACCTGCTGATTAAAAGGTAAGTAACAATTCTGGCATTCCTTGTGCTTCGTGCAATGACTATGTGCAAAATATTTTATCTTTGAAATCTCAAGTCAGTGATCTTACCTCTAAATTGCATGAAAATTCAATCATTAAAGGTAGGGAAAAGACACTAAAAGATAAAATTGAAAGCCAGAACAAACAGATTAGAGAATTAGAGGTAGCATTGCTAAACAAACAGGATGTCATAGTTTTCTACATCAATCAGATAGATACACTGAAGCGAGACCTTGCTAGTTCTAAGGTAGATTATGAGACTCTCAATCAGAAACTGAAAAGTTATTCAACTTCATCTTATTTATTTGAGCACATAATCGACCGGAGACCTCAAGGTTCCGATTCAGAAAAAGACAAAAAAACATATACTAAATGTCCACCACCAGTGTTAAACCAACTGGTGCAAACAGATGTCTTTACTGAAGCTGACCAACTTCCTTCCAAGGTTGATGCACCGTCTGCTTCAACCTCAAAACCTGATTTAAAAATGAAGGGAGTAGTTGGTGAGCCTCAGATGAAAGAGGTCAAACAAGAAGAAAAGCCTGAATCTGGTATGAGAAAACTTCTAGGAAATTCTTCTGGACAAGGCACGTTAATGAAAAATGTGCAAGCAGCACTCCGAAACATAGAAAAGGAGGGTGCAAAGTATCCTGCAACCCGTCCTTATGAGGAAGTTAAAATTTTGCCAAAACAATGTGGTTTAGGAGTAGAGTCAAAATGTCAAGTTGAGCAAAAAGTGTCACATAATCCTGCAAAACATCAGTTAAACAGGATTTGTTATGTGTGCAGGAGACCTGGTCACCTCAGTTATGAGTGTGATCAGCAACAACAGAGCTGCAGGGGGAAAGTTGATTTTTCTAAAAATTTTCAGAAAAATAAAACGTTTAATCAAAATAATCAAAAATCAACTGACCCTCATCAGCTCAAAAGGACTGTTTGGGAAACTTCTAGTAAACCCAAAAGTTCCGAGGTTAGTCAGATGGGGAAGGAACCACTTCATAAGGTGATTAACACTTCTAGTGTTTATCACAAGGCTTCTCCTCGTCAAGACTTAAAATGGACCAACAAACGTGAAGTCAAAACGTCCAATAGTCCAGATACCAATGTAGACTCCAAAGCTACTGGTATGTGGATTAATGTGCAAGTTGTTGGGGAAGATGGGAAACCCATGACCATTCGGGCATGGGTTCCCAATGCTAACTAACCTTCTACTTGTTTGTGCAGGGTGCTCGCCGGTATAACACGTGGATTGTTGATAGTGGAGCATCCAGGCACATGACAGGCGATCTGAGCCTTCTTACAAATGTCAGAAAAATAAAAGGAGGGTATGTCAGCTTCGCGGGAGATAAGGGAGGTCACATCACAGCTCAAGGTTTCTTGTCCAATGGGAGAGTGAGCTTTGACAAAGTCAACTATGTCGAGCAGCTAGCAAACAACTTGCTGTCAGTCTCTCAAATCTGTGGTAAAGAGTTCAAAGTGATGTTTGACGACAAACAATGCTATGTGCTAAAGAAAGAATTTCAGATTCCCGAAGATATGGTTTTAATGTCAACTCCAAGACATAATGATCTTTATGTCCTGGACATGTCAAATGCTTCGGTGAAAGAGGTGGAGCATCAATGCTTTCTTACAAAGGCAACTGAAAAGGACTCCATTTTATGTCACAAGAGGATGTGTCACTTGAGCTTGAGAAAGATGAATCATTTAGTTCACCATGAGCTCGTAACGGGAGTCAATCTGAAAAGCTTCCATCTACCAGACAAATGCATTTCATGTAAAATGGGGAAGCAGACGAAGAAACCCCACAAGTTGAAGAAGTACCGTTCCATTTCAATCCCGCTTGAACTACTTCACATGGATTTATTTGGTCCTGTGCGGTACAAGAGCATTCATGGAGATAGGTACTGTCTGGTAGTCACTGATGATTATTCAAGATTTTCCTGGGTTTTCTTCTTAAAAGAGAAGTCTGAAACGCTTGAGACGTTAGAAATCATGATCAACAAGTTAGAGACTATCTATAAGCTGAAGATCAGGAAACTCAGATCAGATAATGGAACAGAGTTCAAGAATTAGAAGATAGAGAAGCTGTGTAATGAGAAGGGTATCCAACATCAGTTCAGTGCCGCATACACTCCTCAAATGAATGGAGTTGCTGAGAGGAAGAATCGGACCTTAATAGAGGCAGCACGCACCATGCTTGCTGACTCTGCTTTGCCCGTAAGGTTTTGGAACGAAGCTGTCGCAAATGCTTGTTACACACTTAACCGGGTCTTAGTGGTCAAACGATTGAGAAAGACATGTTATGAACTGTTGAATAATCGGAAACCGAATATCAGCCATCTTGAACCGTTTGGCGCTCCATGCACAATGTTAAAACGTGAAGCCGAAGGTAAATTCAGTTCCAAGGTTGAGAAGGGATATTTCTTGGGGTACAACATTCCGAATAAACGGGTTTTCAACTTAACCTCTAACTGTGTGGAAGAATGGTTTGAAGTGGATGTGCAACGGAATACTTCGCCTCCGACAAAAATTGGTGATGCTTGGTTATTTGATTATGATAACCTATTTGACTCGTTTAATCTGCCACCAGTAGCTCTAAAAGATGATATAGCAATTCAGATGTTGTATGACCTGCATAATTCGTCTGAGGGCACCACACCAAATCCGCCTTCTAGTACTCACACGTCGACGCATAGTGATGCTGAATCAGACTCTGAAGATGAGCCACATACCCCACCGGACAAGGGTTCACAGGGTGTTGACAGTTCCTCAAATAACCCCACTTTAACATTTGAAGAGACACCCGTGGTTACAAATTTGGAAACTAATGTTGAGGCTCAGTTGCAGAGATCTAGCAGAATTGATAGAAACCATCCTCCTGAACAAATCATTGGTGATCCTCAATCTCATGTTCAAACCAGGAGGCAAGTGGCAACACTATCAGGATCTCATTCGTCAGAGTCCCCGGGACTGAAACAGATGAAAGAATTCTCCGATCTGGGTGCAAATTTGGTTAAGTCTGTGGATTTTACACAATGTCTATGTTCGGGATTTCTCTCACAGTTTGAACCAAAAGATCATATTGAGGCACTCAAAGATGATTCCTGGATTAATGCAATGCAAGAAGAGCTGCTTCAATTTCAAAAGCTGAACGTCTGGCGCTTAGTGAACAAACCAAAGGGTGCTAAATCCTTTGGCTGCAGATGGGTTCTGAAGTGCAAACGGGATGATCAGGGGGTGATTGTCAGGAACAAGGCGAGGCTAGTAGTTCAGGGTTTCAGACAAATTCCTGACATAGACTACACTGATGTGTTTGCTCCAGTCGCTCGGCTGGAAGCTATACGTTTATTTCTCGCCTTCGCCTCGCACAAACGTTTTAAAGTCTATCATATGGATGTTAAAAGTGCGTTCCTGTACAGAGAAATTCAAGAGACAGTGTATGTCAATCAACTTCCGGGGTTTGTGGACCCCCTTCATCCAGACAAAGTTTTCTTACTGAATAAGGCTTTATATGGTCTACATCAAGCACCGCGAGCATGGTACGAGACCCTCTCTCAATATCTGATCGACAATGGGTACAAGAGAGGGACCATTGACAAAACGTTATTTCTCAAAGGTGAAGATAAAGACCTGATCTTGGTGCAAGTATATGTGGATGATATTATTTTCGGTTCTCCAAATTCAATTCTGTGTGAAGAATTTGCAAGGATTATGAAAGAGAAGTTTGAAATGAGTTCGATGGGAGAGATGAAGTTTTTCTTGGGACTTCAAGTGGAGCAGACAGAGACAGGGATTTTCCTACATCAGTCTAAGTATGTTGCTGACATTCTAGCACGGTTTGAAATGTCTTCTGAAAAGACTGCTGCAACACCTCTTCCTGTCAATCACGGCATGTCTCCAGATACTGAGGGGGAGTTGGTGAATGAATCTCTTTACCGAGCAATGATTGGATCTTTGATGTATCTCACGGCATCCAGACCAGATATCATGTTTGCCACATGTCTGATGGCAAGATACCAATCCAATCCTAACGTCAAACATCTGATGATTGTCAAGCGGATCTTTCGCTATCTGAAGGATGCTCCCAATCTTGGACTGTGGTATCCTTGTGATGATAACTTTGAGTTGACGGCCTACAGTGATTCAGACTATGGTGGATGCAAAAAGGATAATAAATCTACCTCTAGGGGTTGTCAGTTTCTCGGATCGAGACTTGTCACGTGGCAGTGTAAGAAGCAGACTGCAGTTGCGCTTTCTACGTATGAAGCTGAATATATTTCGGCGGCAAGCTGCTGTTCTCAGGTCATCTGGATTCAACAACAACTGCGGGATTACGGTTTGCAATTCTCTACTACTCCCATTTATGTTGATAACACTGCTGCTATAGCCATTACTAAAAATCCCGTACAGCACTATAAGACCAAGCACATTGGTATCAAATACCATTTTATACGGGACTGCTGGGAAAAGAAATTAATTGATGTCTTGTCTATTCAAACTGATTTCCAAAAAGCAAACCTGTATACAAAGGCATTTGATAAACCCCGGTTTTTGTTCTTAGTGAATGAAAACGGGATGAAAACCAAGTGTGAGGTCGTCTCTGGTGATGCAACTTAATGTCTTTCTCGTATTTGTGCCTGTGTGGCTATTTTCTGTGTGTTTATTTTCTGTATCTGTGTGTCTCTGTGTCTCTGTTCTTGGTATTTATTTCTTTTAGTATTTTAGGGGGAGATAGGTGCAACTTAGAAAATACAAAAAAAAAAAAAATCAGAAAAACATAGAAAATACAAAAAAATCAGAAAAACATAGAAAATAAAAAAAAATCAGAAAAACATAGAAAATACAAAAAAAAAATCAGAAAAACAAAAATGAGAAGTTGATCCAACTCAAATGGAAAATGATGGTACACTGGCTTTCAATACAAAGTATGTCTAGTAAAATTAGGACTGAAGGCATGTACATATTCTTGAGAAAACTGTCTGAAAATTTGAGTCAAATCAAATAAGAAACAGATGGCGTGTAAGACATATGATGAGAGTCTAGGCTGATAAGTGGTTATGCATGTGGAAATCCATCAAAGATTCAAACTATCGAGACATTCCAAGTCTACAAGTTGTTGGGAAATAATCTAAGTTATTGAGCATGAAAATGAGAACTGTTTGGTAAAGGTTGGTGAAACAGTTTAAAACTGTTTGTTGAAAATATGAAAACAGTTGAGAACTGTTAGTATAAACTACAACTGTTTGAAGACCTTGAAGCTGAAGACTGTTAGAAGGATAAAGAACTGTTGTGTTCATTAAACAGTTTCTGTTGAGCTATATTTGGAAAATCCTATCATAGAAGATATCTCGAAATACTTTGAAGATTAACAAGATTATCTCAGAAGATAGAAGATTACCTAACTGTCAACAATTCAAGGAGGATCAAGGAGGATCAAGAGTCTATATATTCTTCATTAGATGATCAATTGACGACGACGACTTGATCTTATTATTCAAAGCATTTGTTCTTATTGTTATTTATTTTTTCTGAAAGTGTTTTTAGCCTCTAAGTTTCTTGTTGAAACCTAAGAACAGTCTGTGTTCTTCGTCTAACAAGATAAGTTAGATTGGGGGTGAAGTTTGCTTTTGTAATCATTCTGGTTGGTTAATAAAACTACTGTTTGATTGAATTAATCTTTGCTTAAAACTTTCTTTAATCAATTAAGTGTGATTCCGCAACTTCTTAGTTGATTGTGATCATAGTTAAAGATTAACTTTTATATTACTCTGATTTATTATTTAAAAGTTAGTTCTTGTTATTTGATATAATATATCCGATCCTGACAAGTGGTATCAGAGCCTTATCATTAAGGTTCCTTTGATCACCAGTTGAAGGTTTTTGCTTTACCTTGCTTTATTTTTCAAACTGTTTTTATTTTTAAATCAATTTGTTTCAATGGATTCGGGAGGTTCTTCTGATAACAGTGGATCAGGGTCCAACATTCGTGTTCCCATGCTCAAACCATCTGATTTTGAGATGTGGAAACTAAGAATTAAACAGCATGTCCAACTAATGGACTATGATGTTTGGCAAATCATTGAAACTGTTCCTACTAATACCATTGAACTGGATGAGAATGGAAAACCAAAGAAGAAACCACCACCAAAGACAGATGCTGAAAAGAAAAGTAGAATGATTGAGATGAAAGCCCTCAGCATCCTTCAGATTGCAATTCCCAATGAGTATCAACATCAATTCAAGAAATTTGATGATGCTCATGAACTTTGGAATGCTCTGGAAAAGAGGTTTGCTGGGAATGCTAGTTCTAAGAGAAACCAAAGAGATCTTCTTAAACAAGCCTATGAGAACTTCACCAGTGGGAAGAATGAGAGTATCACCCAAATCTTTGATAGGTTTTACAAACTGGTGAGTCAATTGGAGAGTGCTAAGGTTAGGCTTGATCAAGATGAGATAAATAGAAAATTTCTTAGGTCTCTAGGTGATGAATGGATTGTGTTTGCTGCACAATGGAGAACCAAGGATTCTCTTGAAGACATAGAGTTAGATGACCTCTATAATAGTTTGATAGTGTTTGAGGGAGAGATAGAGGGAAAAAGAAAAACTGCTATCCCTAGTCATAATGCTGCTCTCCTATCTTCCTCAGGTATGGAATCAAACCATTCATTAACTAACTCTCTTGATAGTGGTGCAGGTACTAGTTCTGGTGTTGGACTAGATATGAATACTCCAGATGCAGTTCTTGAAGCTTTTCTTGCCAGCCATGCTCATTCAACCCTCACCAATGAGGATCTTGAACAAGTGCACCCTGATGATCTTGAGGAAATGGATCTCAAATGGCAGATGGCCATGCTTACCGTTAGAGCCAAGCGATTCATTAAAAGAACTGGAAGGCAAAACATGAACTTCAGAGCTGATGGCAAGGCTGGATTTGACAAGTCAAAGGTTAGATGCTTCAAATGTCAACAACTTGGCCACTTTGCAAGAGAATGCAAATCTGGTGGACAAGTTCAGAATCAAGGTCAGAGGCAAACTCAGAACCATACCTCCTCAGCATTGGTCTCACAAGAAGGCCATGGATTTGATTGGAGTGATCAAGCAGAGGAGGCTACCAGCAACAAAGCTTTGATGGCATTGACTGACTCCTCCATCAAGATGGATTCTCCAGAATCTGAGGACATACAGGTATCTTCTAAACTATGTCCTGGTGAATGTAGAGCTATTGTTAAGAGATTTAGAGAGCACAATAAGAAAGTATGTGCTGCTCTAAGTAAAATGGAGGAGAGAAGGTATGAGTATACTGCTGTGATAGAAGATTTTGAAAAGAAAATTAAAGACTATCAGGCTAATGAACTGCAAATGGACTATGATAGAAAATATCATAAGTGGGAGAAAGAGCAGTTTCAAGATGAGATTGATAGTCTGAAAAAGAAGTTAGTTGAAAAAGAAGACAAGGTGAATGAACTCACAAAGAAATTGGAGGGTGTGGACATTGATCTTGGAATGTTCAGGGCTGCAAACCTTAAGCTTGAGACTCTGCTACAATCTCAAGTGAGAGACAAGGTGAAAACTGGCCTAGGATACAAACAAACCCCACCTCCATACAACCAAAACTACATAACTCCAATGTCTGAGGTAGCTGACAGATATGTTAATGAACCGTTGGAAGATGAACTTAAGTCAGCTGATCCAAAGTTTGAGAGTTATGAAGATGACGTTGTGTCAGTAGTAAGTGTTGAAGATAATGAGGAAGTTGTGAAGAAGGATGAAGGTATTCCATATGAAAATCACATCCTGTGTGAGCCCATTCCCACAAAATCGTCTTTACAACCTGTGGTGTTTGTAAAAGCATCCACTGAACCCCTCACCAATGAGCCAAAATCCTCAAAAACTGTTAACTCTATTAGCAGTTCCACAACTGTTACAAATAGTCCCCATCTTTACACTAACAGTTTCAACAAGAACCCAAACAGTTCTAAGCTAAAAAGCCCAACTGTTAGTACCAAAGCCAAAGGAAAGGAGAAAGTTGGTGAAGTTGTGTATACTAGGAAGAAGAAGGAAGTTGCAAAACCTCAGGATAAACCCAAATCTAAGAAAAGGCATACTGAAGTGCCTGCATGCACATGTCAAAAACATGGTGTCCAAAAGTTTCCTCAATCTGCAGCTGTTAGAGGAAATCAAAGAAATAGGAACCAATTCTGGTCACAAAGAACTGGTTTACCTATTGTGAAAACCAAAAAGTGCTACATTTGTGGAAGATCTAATCATCTAGTTCAAGACTGTTACTATAACCCACAGACCAATGGCACTCAAAACAAAAGTTCCAAAAGACAGAATAACAGTTCTAAAACTGTTAAGTCAAAACTGGCAACCAGTTCTAAAACTGTTACATCCAAACCAACTAACAGTTCCAAAACTGTTTTAGCAAAACCAAAAACTGCTGGTTTGGCTTGGATGAAAATTCAAAAACAAACTGATTCTGGAGAAGGTAAAACTGTTCTTCAAACTGAAAATCAAAAGGAATCACAAGTTGATTCATCTGTTTTACCAACTCCACCAGCTGTTTGTTCAAAGGTATCCACTGTTAATCACAACAGTTGGAAACCACATGTTCTTACAAAGTATTCATCACACAAATTAGAGAAATCTAAGTTGGATGAAATAAAAAAGAACCAAACTCTGTTTAAGTATTATGACTTGAACGGTATACCCAAGACCTGCATGGCCTGGGTACTTCCTGCTACTAACTGATTTTATTTGTGCAGAGCATTCATAGGGCCAATCATGGATCTATCTGGCATGTGGATAGTGGATGCTCAAGGCACATGACTGGAAATCCACAATGTTTGAAGGATTTAAAAAGAATCAATGGAGGATTTGTAGCATTTGGAGGAAATCCAAAGGGAGGAAAAATCACAGGTAAAGGAGCTGTTGAGGCAGGTACACTTACATTTAATGATGTTTTCTTTGTTGAACAGCTTAAGTACAATCTGCTAAGTGTATCTCAAATTTGTGACAATGGAAACAAAGTTTTGTTTACAGATTCAGAATGCATTATTCTTTCAAAAGATTTTAAATTAAATGAGAAGGATGTTCTTTTAAGAACACCTAGAAAAGATAATGTATATTGTCTTGATCCACAAAAGATTGCTAAACAGAATGTGTTAAGCTGTTTACTCTCCAAAGCATCTCATGATGAGTCTGCCATTTGGCATAGAAGGATGTGTCACATGAATTTTAAAACCATGAACTTGTTAGCTAAAAACAGTTTGGTAAGAGGTTTGCCCCAAAAAGAGTTCTCATGTGATGATCATTGTGTGGCATGTCTTAAAGGCAAGCAACACAAAACTTCTTATAAGACCAAAGAAGTTTCTTCTATTACTGCACCTTTACAATTGTTACACATGGACCTTTTTGGTCCTACATCTGTGATGAGTATAGGGAAGAAAGCATATTGTTTAGTCATAGTTGATGACTTCACCAGGTTCACATGGGTTCAATTTCTTAGAACAAAGGATGAAATAGCTGAGTTAGTTAAGTCCCTTATTCTTAAAATTGAAAATCAATCTGATTTGAAGGTGAAAGTCATTAGATCTGACAATGGTTCTGAATTTAAGAACTATGAGCTAAACAGTTTTTGTGAAAGTAAAGGTATTGAAAGACAGTTTAGTGCTCCTAGGACTCCCCAACAGAATGGAGTTGCTGAGAGAAGGAATAGGACTTTGATAGAGGCTGCTAGGTCAATGTTAGCCGATTCTAGACTTCCAATGACATTCTGGGCAGAAGCAGTGAACACTGCCTGCTATGTTCAGAATAGAGTACAAGTAGTCAAGTCCAAAGGGAAAACTCCTTATGAGTTGTTTCTCAAGAGAAAACCTTTAATCAACTTCTTCAAACCGTTTGGTTGTCCGTGCACTATCCTTAATACCAAGTCACAGTTAGGCAAGTTTGAGAGTAAGGCTGAAGAAGGTTTCTTTGTAGGATACTCCACTCAAAGTAAAGCTTATAGAGTTTTTAACAATGTCACTAGAATCATAGAAGAGAGTATGAATATCTCTTTCAATGAAAATAGGATCAATATTGCAGGTAATGGACCTGATTGGTTATTTGATATTGATGCATTGTCTAAATCTCTTTCTTTTGAGTATTCTACTGAAACAGCTACAGGTACCCCAACAACTGTTGGTGAAAGTCATCAAACATCTTCCTCCAGCCCAAACAGTTTTGATACTGTTAGCTCAAAACCAACAACTGTTGGTTCAAACAAAGTTACTGAAGACTTTGTTGTGATTCCTATGCTTCAACAAGAGTTCTCCAACGTTGTTGATCCATTGATGGATGCTGAATCTTTAAAGGACATGGAATCCCATGATCCTCAACATCACACTGACTATGCTGATCAAGTGTGTGATAACGCTGAAAATTCAAGTGAATGTGAATTTGATCTATCTAATCTAGGGGATGAACTGACTGAAGAAAACATTCCTACATCAAGAGTTCACAAGATTCATCCAATATCACAAATAATTGGAAATCCAACCACTCCTATCAGAACAAGAAATATGCTGCAAAATGAAAATAGTGGTGTGGATCTTGCCCAATTTGACGTGAATGCTTGCTTTTTGTCTCAAATAGAACCAAAGAAAGCAATTGAGGCATTGAAAGATCCTTCATGGGTAGAGGCAATGCAAGAGGAGCTCTTACAATTTCAAATTCAGCAAGTTTGGAAGTTGGTTGAGCTTCCAAGAGGTAAAAGAGTAATTGGCACCAAGTGGGTGTTCAGAAACAAGAAAGATGAAAGAGGAATTGTTATCAAGAACAAAGCAAGACTGGTTGCACAAGGCTACACACAAGAGGAAGGAATAGACTATGATGATGTTTTTGCACCTGTTGCAAGGATTGAAGCCATTAGGATATTTCTTGCTTTTGCAAGCTTCAAAGGATTTAAGGTGTATCAAATGGATGTCAAGTCTGCTTTTCTCTATGACACTATTGATGAGGAGGTATATGTGTGTCAACCCCCTGGCTTTGAAGACTCAAAGTACCCTGACAAGGTATATAGGTTAGATAAAGCCCTATATGGTCTACATCAAGCTCCTCGAGCTTGGTATGAGACATTATCATCCTATCTCCTTGAGAATGGTTTTAAGAGAGGCACAATTGACAAAACATTGTTTACAAAGATTGTTAAAACAGAGATTTTGCTTGTTCAAATCTATGTTGATGATATAATCTTTGGATCCACAAATGACAGCTTGTGCAAAGAATTTGAAGTCATTATGCACAAAAGATTTCAGATGAGTTCAATGGGTGAACTCACATTTTTCTTGGGATTACAAGTCAAACAGAAGCCCACTGGTATTTTTCTAAGCCAATCTAAGTATGTCAAGGACATATTGGACAAGTTTGGCTATCAAGATGTGAAGCTGGCAAGTACTCCAATGGAAACACACAAACAGTTGGGAGCAGATTCTGAGGGGGAGGATGTTGATATACACCTCTATCGATCAATGATTGGTTCATTAATGTACTTAACTGCTTCTAGACCTGATATAATGTTTGCTGTTTGTGTTTGTGCCAGGTTCCAATGCAGTCCGAAGATGTCACACCTGTTTGCTGTAAAGAGAATCTTTAGATATCTCAAAGGCCAACCAAAATTGGGACTTTGGTATCCTAAAGATTCACCTTTTGATTTGGTGGCATATTCTGATAGTGACTATGGTGGAGCCAATGTGGACAGAAAATCAACCTCTGGAGGATGTCAATTCTTTGGATCAAGGCTGATCTCATGGCAATGCAAGAAACAAACAACAGTTTCAACTTCAACAGCTGAGGCTGAATACATTGCTGCATCAAGCTGCTGTTCACAAGTGTTATGGATCCAAAATCAGCTTCTGGATTATGGTTTGTCTTTCTTAAATACTCCTATTTATGTTGATAACACCAGTGCTATTAGCATAGTTAATAATCCAGTGAAGCATTCTAAAACCAAGCACATTGAAATCAGATTTCACTTCATAAGAGACTGCAATGAAAAGAGATTAATCCAAGTTATGAAAATTCATACTGATGATCAATTAGCTGATTTGTTCACTAAAGCTTTTGATGTGAGCAGATTCAACTTTTTGATTTCCAACATTGGAATGATTAACTTGGACTAACAGTTGTTCATTATTCCATGTTTTTCACACTAACAGTTTGCAACTGTTAGTTACGTTTTCTAACAACTGTTATCCTTTAAGTATTCAGAGAGGGAAATGCAATTTCACACATCAGTTTTGGACATATCTGCTGACCTGTCTCACAAACAGTTTTTCACACTCGTGACTGTCCTTGTTATGAGCATATGGCTTTGGCAGCTGTTAGACAAAGTCCATGTGCA
Source organism: Pulicaria dysenterica (assembly GCA_947179395.2). Lineage (NCBI taxonomy): Eukaryota > Viridiplantae > Streptophyta > Magnoliopsida > Asterales > Asteraceae > Pulicaria > Pulicaria dysenterica. The sequence goes on along the minus strand of OX359295.1, from coordinate 73,365,790 downwards.
ACTGAGGGGGAGAATTTCGTCAACTAAGGGCGAGAAATAAAGAACAGTTGTAAATCCTAAACAAAAGGGAGTGAACTTTTGAATAACAGTTGTTACATCTTATGAAAACAGTTTCTCAACTGTTAGTTCATTTTTGTCCGTCAACTGTTAAGCTTTTAAAGGGTGCTTTGGTCTTTGCAGGATTTTGGAAGCCTTTGGATTACGTTCAACAATCGAAACATATATAAACCATTCCCTCCTCAGAGGTTTCTTTACGCATACTGAACTTCGTTTGAACGCTAAAACCCTAAAATTCTGCTATCAAATCGCCATGGCTCCCCTTCCATTCGTCAAGGAACATAACATGCTTGCTTTTCTTTCAAAACCTGATGATCTTCACACGTTTCACGATATGATTGATTATCTCTCAATGTCCAATCTCAATACTGCTCTCACCATCAACCCTACCATATACACTTCACACATTGATCAGTTTTGGAAACATGCTCAACTTCGAACAACTGATGACGTGCAATGGATTGATTCTACCATTGATGAGTTGACCGTCTCAATCTCTGAGGACACCATTCGCCAAATTCTACAACTCAATGATAGTGAGGGTGAGTATTCTGATTCAGTTTCACTAGATTTTTTGCATGCCGAGCTTGTTAAGCTTGGGTATGAGGGTCCTTCAGGGAAGGGTACATTCTATAAAGGACAATTTTGTGCTCACTGGAAGTATTTAATCCATACTCTCCAGCAGTGCATTAGTCCTAAAAGAACAGGATGGAACGAGTTTGGAAGCAACATTGCTTTGGCCTTAATCTGTTTGGCCAACAATCGTTGCTTCAATTTCTCAAAATTAATTTTCAATGGCATGGTAAAACATCTAGGGACCAAGTATGGTCTCTTTTTGATGTATCCTCGATTTGTGCAAGTATTGTTAAACATTTTGTTGCCAAATCTGAAAACACACAAGAGGGTCATTATTCCCTCTGCTCATGTGGCTTCCACTTTGAGCAAACTGTTGATTAATGGCAAGAGTTTCTCTGGTGCCATAACTCCTCCACTCCCTGAAATGGTGGAGTTTCTGTCAAGAAACAGGACTGCCAGTGTTGAGCATGAAACCCATCGTATTGCTACACCACCAACACTGGAACCCACAGTCCAAGATACTCAAAATTCCCAACCTGCTTCTTTTGAAAGAGCTACAACACAAGCCCCTGCACTAAAAATATTTAGAAAGAAGAGGAAAACTGTTGGTGCTCCTTCCACCACAGTTAGTGAACCCCAAACTGTTAGCCCTGTACAGGTGCATTTACCTGTGCAGAATATCGAAAGGGAACCTTTGGTGCTGTCTCCCAGGCACAATGAGGAGGTGATCATTCCTCAAGAGGATGATCATATGGTCTTTGAGGCTGACACTACTGTTTTATCTGCAAGGGATAAACAGGACAGTGTTAACATAGCTAAGACCTCAACCATGGCAACAGAGACTAGTAAAACAGTTTCTGGTAATCCCCAGAACCAAGAAAAGAGGGGTACTGATGGTGATACTCAGGGGAGTAAGCCACCAGTGAAAAATGTCGATGATATAGTCACAGTGGAAACACTAACTGACATTGAGACTAGACTGAAACAACATGCATTGACGGATCCTAACTTTGCACCTTACCTTGCTGCTCATATACACCTAAAGAAAAGGATTGCTCTTCAAAACAAAAGGATAGTTTCTCAAGATGAGAAGATAAAAGAACTGACTAAACAGTTGGAGAAGGCAACCGAAGTACTCAAAGTAGTAGCAATTCACAATGAGGTGCTAATAAGGCAAGATAAGCAGCTGAACTTTCTTGATGAGAATCTGAAGAAGGCAACTAATGTTCTTCATACTCATGAGATGCTGCTTAAACCCAAATCCTTGGTGAAAACCTCTTCAACTGCTCAAGCTAAAGGAAAAAGAAAATCCAAGCAGGAAGGAGTTAAACAGACAGTTCCACAGGATAAACAAACAGTTGTTGCTACAACTGAACAAACAGTTGCAACCATTGACCCAACAGTTGCTGCTGAAGTTGTTGAAACAGTTGCTGTAGTTGATGAAACTGTTGTTGAAGATGTGCAAACAGCTGTAGTTGAAGAAGAAAGTTTATCAGCAGTGGATAGAGTGATGATTAACAGAATGGTTATGCAAGGTGATTATCCAACGACTGAAGCTTTCAGATCATGGTCCAAAGTCAAACAAAATTACTTAATTGAAATAGGTGCTCAAATTCTCAACATCAGCACATTTAAAATGGCTCAAAGGATCGATGATGGATGGCTAGAAGGAAAGGTAAAGAAGTTGGAACCACTTCCTCCTAAAGCAGGATTTAAAGGCATTGCTTTTACTGAGAAACAGAAAGAAGAAAAGAAAGAAGAAAAGATGCCCCCTGTATCATTAAAAGGAAAGGAAGTAATGGTTGATATTCCCAAGCTGAAACTTTCTAAAGAACAGCAAGAAGAACGGGATAGGGAATATGCACAGAGATTGAATGCTGAGCTTGAATTGCAAGAACAATCAGATTTTGAGCTAGCTAAAAAGATAGGTGCTCAAATGACAAAAGAGTTAGAAGAAGAAGAGAAAAAGGAGAAGGAAGCTGCTGGTAAGGGAGTTAAAAGAAAAAGGATAATAAAAGATAAAACAGTTACAGTTAAGCCAACCAAGAAACTTCCCACTTCAAACAAAGCTGCTGTGGTTCACAAAATTTTGAAAGATAAACTGACAGTAGACGTTCAGCAAGGGATTGACCAATTGGAAAAAGAATTAGGTGAAAAGTCTCATATTGTTGAATGGAAGTTTGAAGAAAAAGCAAAGGACAAACATTGCATTACTATTGCAAGGGAAGATGGATCTGTTGAGGTATATGACAATTTTGTACAAATGATGACAAGAATCTCACCAGAAGATGTACAAGAATTGTATACATATGGAATTAAGCACTTTAGTGACCCAAATGAAGGAATCAAGATTTTGATGGAATATCTTACCAGCATTTGCAACCCATTGAAGATTATGCCCAAACTGACAGCAGAGGAAGCTTTTCCCATAAAGGCAGTGAAGGTATATGCAAGATCAAGGACGTATTACGTGGTAATGGGAAATACATTGCATGAGTGGTTTGATTTGAACTTCATTGGGCATCACAAGACTAAGCTGGAGTATTTTATTAAAGCTAAATTCCATGGAGACTCAAAACAGAAGGAAGACTTACTAAACAGATTCAAAAGGAGATTAGAAGAAATGTGACTCATTACTTATATTAATTTGTCTATGATCAAACCAACAACTTAAATGTATTATTCAATACTTTAAGTTAGGGGGAGATTGTTGGGAAATAATCTAAGTTATTGAGCATGAAAATGAGAACTGTTTGGTAAAGGTTGGTGAAACAGTTTAAAACTGTTTGTTGAAAATATGAAAACAGTTGAGAACTGTTAGTATAAACTACAACTGTTTGAAGACCTTGAAGCTGAAGACTGTTAGAAGGATAAAGAACTGTTGTGTTCATTAAACAGTTTCTGTTGAGCTATATTTGGAAAATCCTATCATAGAAGATATCTCGAAATACTTTGAAGATTAACAAGATTATCTCAGAAGATAGAAGATTACCTAACTGTCAACAATTCAAGGAGGATCAAGGAGGATCAAGAGTCTATATATTCTTCATTAGATGATCAATTGACGACGACGACTTGATCTTATTATTCAAAGCATTTGTTCTTATTGTTATTTATTTTTTCTGAAAGTGTTTTTAGCCTCTAAGTTTCTTGTTGAAACCTAAGAACAGTCTGTGTTCTTCGTCTAACAAGATAAGTTAGATTGGGGGTGAAGTTTGCTTTTGTAATCATTCTGGTTGGTTAATAAAACTACAACTGTTTGAAGACCTTGAAGCTGAAGACTGTTAGAAGGATAAAGAACTGTTGTGTTCATTAAACAGTTTCTGTTGAGCTATATTTGGAAAATCCTATCATAGAAGATATCTCGAAATACTTTGAAGATTAACAAGATTATCTCAGAAGATAGAAGATTACCTAACTGTCAACAATTCAAGGAGGATCAAGGAGGATCAAGAGTCTATATATTCTTCATTAGATGATCAATTGACGACGACGACTTGATCTTATTATTCAAAGCATTTGTTCTTATTGTTATTTATTTTTTCTGAAAGTGTTTTTAGCCTCTAAGTTTCTTGTTGAAACCTAAGAACAGTCTGTGTTCTTCGTCTAACAAGATAAGTTAGATTGGGGGTGAAGTTTGCTTTTGTAATCATTCTGGTTGGTTAATAAAACTACTGTTTGATTGAATTAATCTTTGCTTAAAACTTTCTTTAATCAATTAAGTGTGATTCCGCAACTTCTTAGTTGATTGTGATCATAGTTAAAGATTAACTTTTATATTACTCTGATTTATTATTTAAAAGTTAGTTCTTGTTATTTGATATAATATATCCGATCCTGACACAAGTCAATAACAGTTGAGACTAACTTAGTCTGGTGCACACACCTGTTACCATGCCAAATGTGTTAGATGACAATGAGCAAAATGTAAAAAGAGAGTGAAAAATTGACCCCAATCTGAGATGTCAAAAGAAATAGATACATTGATCTATTAGTGTTGAATTGTCAAAGAGCATAAAATGCAGTGACAAAAGCTCAACAGAAAGATCTATTAGTGTTGAATTGTCAAAGAGCATAAAATGCAGTGACAAAAGCTCAACAAAAATTATCAAAAGAGGTGAAAAATTGACCTCCATGTCAAAGATCATAAAATGCGTTGACAAAATCACAAAGCACATAAGCATGGTGGTTGGGTACTCAAGTTGTGCAACCGACTGAGTGAATCAAATCTGTCATTATCTGAGGAAAGTTAGATTGATAGACATAAATTGAGAGAGTATGTTTGTGCCTAAGGTTCTGATATGAATGATAACTAAGTATAGATGTGCTAGTACTGACTCCATCTTGGAACCTTCTCACAAAAAGATTTAATTTCAGTAATTTAAATTTTTTGCAAATCTTTTTAGTGTTTTCATTTCTGTCTCTTAGTTTTTAGGATTTAATTTGTTAACAGTCTGCATTTTTATTTTCTTTTTATTCAGAAAAATACAAAAAGTTTTTTGGTATATTCTAGTTTCTTTTAGTGTGTTTTTAAGGTATTCTTTAAGTTTTTCACGTTTCGCTTTGATGTGATTAAATGTTTATTAGTGGTCTTGAAATTACTGATCGTTTATTGCTGAGTGCAGTCCTAACAGTATCAAGGTTCACATATGAGGAATTCAGTCCGCACGAAGTTCAATCATTTCGCACGAACTGTATAACACAACGTGCGTTGTCTAGTCATATTTCGCGGTCAAAGATCAAGAGGCGAAATGAAGCCCAACTCGCACGAGATGAGAGGCATCATGCACGAAGTGAAATCACTTCGCACGAAGTGAAAGGGAGTATATAAGCTTGTTTCGTGCGTATTCCTCATTACGCGTTCATAGTTTCTACAGTACATCTTCACTTCTCTCTCGATTTTGATTTTGATTTCTGTGTTGAAAGAGTTTTTCGCTCCATCTGTGTGATTCGGTTTTGTATTGTGATCATTCTGGTATGTTTTTTGCTTCAATCCAACGGTTGGATCTCGAGTTTTACTTGATTTTATGCTTGAAAGTCTAGAAACTTTAAAACCGGATTAAAAGTGATCATAATGTGTTCGTTTGTTAGATTGGAGTGAAAAGTAATGTTCATGGACGTAATTAGATGGTATTTAATCACTCAATCGACACAAAAACATCGCAAATCAGTGGTTTTTGAAGTTATAAAGTTCGACGAAATGTTCTTGAGTTTGAATGTTGGCCATGCGAAGTGATGTTCATTTCGCACGTACTGAGTACATTTCGCACGAAATCTGGGATGTAGAAGATGAACACGATGAGTATCAGTCGCACGAAGTGAAGTCCATTGCGTGCGTACTGTGTCCACTTCGTGCGAAGTGTATCTTGGACTTCATAAATTTTTTTTAACACAAAATCACTTCGCATAAATCCTTGTCACCACGTGCGTGATGATGATCAGTGCGCGCGTGGTGAAATTTCAAATTTTTGAAATTACTACTTAATTTTTTTAAATTCTCAGTTTTTGACTGTGTGTTACGGTTTGTGGATGTTTCTTTCTAATAGGCATAATGTTTATTCCACAGATTTTAAACAATGGAACCTACTCAAATTGGAAGTTCTTCAGCCCAAAATGTGGTTGAGACTGCATTTGGCAGTCAGAAAAAGGCGGATCTGAAAGCGGGTGACATGCACAACATCCGGGCCTTTCTGACAAAGAACAAATTAACAAGGGACTGTGATGAGATAATTGACTATTTGATGAGGTCAAGGATTTATACAGCAATCTCAGCAGCCTGCACTGCCTACTTCTCATATCAACAAGAATTCTGGAGAACAGCCGTTTATGATGAATCTCTGGGTGGGATTCGAGGGGTGGTGCAAAAACAACCCGTGTTTGTATCTGAAGGGGTATTGAATGAGCTACTTGAGCTAGGAGATGATATCGCAGATCCAACCTCTCTGAACATCTGCTGTGTTAAGGGTTGTCTGCTGAGATGTGGATACACTGGGGAGTTCCGAAATGAATCTGTGTTCAAAACCAAGTTCTGCCCTCCATATCGTTATTTGATGCATGTTATCTCACACTGCTTGGGGCCACGGAGAACCGGCCATGATCAGTTAAACCAAACTTTCTCTCATTTATTTGTGGCACTTGTGCTGAATGTCAAATTCAACATCTCCAGGGTGATTTTCAACTGCCTAAAAGAGAACTTGTCAAAGAAGGAGGGGCAGTTTTTGATGTATCCCAGGTTTCTACAGATTGTGATTGATGCACAGGCTGAGGGGTTAGTGAAAGAAGATGGGGATCGAATCAAGTTGAGACATATGAATGATCAGACAGTGTGACAAATGAGCAGGTACATGGGCACCTCAACTCCTCCAAAAAGAAGACTGATCTGTCATCTGAGGGATAAAGACTATAAAGCTCCAGATCGCAAGCATCTATGGAGAAACGAGGGGTCTAAGTCACAGGTTGAGAACATTGAGATTGTGTCTGATGATGAGGACAAAGAGCCAGAAGTGCAAAGCCAAGAGGCTCGTGATCCCACTGGGGGAGAGGCTATTCCCTCCGAGTTAGATGAGCTGAATGTTGATGATTTCTTTGAGGAGGATGAGGATGAACAGACAAGGAAAAGAAAGGAAAAGGCTGCAGTGGATGAGCCTGAGAAAAAGAAAAAGAAAGTTTACAAGTTCAAGCCGCTGGTAGCCTCTGCCGAAATCACTGTCAGACCCTCCACAGCAACAGCTGCTCCCGTCTCAACCGCTACTCCAGGTGCTGCAGGACCATCTCAGACCAGCTCTCAGCTACCTAATATTTCTGTCGAAGAGAGCCTGAGCAGGATTCAAAGCTGTGTGCTGGATATGATCAAAGACGAGAAAGAAAGGAAACTGGAGTTAGAGGAAGTAAAGAGGAAAATGGTGGAGAAGGATGTGCAGATTGAAAATTTGTTGAAAAGAGATGCGGAGAGAGAGTTGAAAATGATTGAGTTGGAAAAGAAAAATGAGACAATGGAAAGGATCTTAATCGAGTACACTTAAGAGTTTAAAAGGTTAAAGTCTCATGTGGAGAAACAGGATGAGGAGGTGCTGAAGTTGAAGGAGTTTGCTGAGTCTGAACCAGCTGGGACATATTCTGGGGATGAAGAAGGTTGACTCCTAGTCTGTGTGTTTTTTTTTTTGTAATTATTTAGTTATCATGTATAGAATTGAAACAATCATATGTATTCGAATGTCTATCTTGAAATGAAATGTTTTGGTTTTGACTTACAAATGTTTATGATTTGTTCTACTTCTGTGTGAAGATCCATTGATTGTTCAGCCATTGAAAGCTGAGATTCCTCAATCGTCAAGATTACTAAGTGTTCAAGGACAGATTGTATCTCAAGAGGAGTATGAAGCTGAGGAAGGAGAAATTCTTCCATTTTTATCTAGAGAACAAATTGATGAACTCTTGCAGATTCCCATTGAGGACGTAATTTTAGAAGAGGTGGATCAAAGCTTTGTGCCACCACCGCAAGCAGAACAAGAACCGGTGTTTGATACCGATGAAATAGAGATTGAGGATGAGACAGATCAACACTACCCAGGCCAACAAACAGATGATAACCTGCCTGATCTTGCAGATCTTTTCAAAAATGCTAACACTGAGGAAATCAACAGACAAGCTGAAGTAAAAGAACAAACAACTGTTGATTTTGACTTAGACAAATATCTGGGTGATAGGAAGTCTAAACAAGAGGAAAGAGAGGCAAGAAGAAAGAAATTTCAACGCTATCTTGAACGTCAGGCAGGAAAAGAGAAGAAGTCGAAAAGCTCACCAGAATATACAAAGTTTTATCAAACTCTTGGTAAAAAGACTGATGGTGAAATAGTTGGTTGGTGCTATGTGCCTGAATTTAACGTTTATGCAATTAAGAGGGAAAGGGGAGTTGAGTACTTCCAGAGAGCAAATGATATCCAAACGTTACCATTTTATGATATCAGACAACTTGCTCGTCTGCCTCTTTTGGATTGTGAAGGTCAAGGTATGGCCAAGTGGTTTGAGACACTGGTAAAGCGTGAGGCTCGGTTTGGATGGAAAAATTTTAAGCCGTATGTGCCAGGTGTTAAAAGTCATCCAACTAAAGTTGATCCACTGACAGGAAGAAAGCTCAAAGTGTTAAACTGCAAAGCTCCTCGTTGTATGAAAAAATTACCGTTGAAAACCATGCCTACTGGGTGGAGCGCAAGGTTTAAATGGTGGTATTTTAACGAGAAAACAACTGAGGCAGTAATTGTGTTAGATGATGATCTTTCGGGTGGAGAAACGATTAAAGTATTCGATCCTATGTGGATGAAATTTTTTGGAAAGGATGACATCACAGTTTTGTATTACAATCCAATCCTCTACAAAGATCGGTACATGGATTTGGCATTGCAATTTCAAAAAGTCGTTCGAGTTTGTTTTGCATTTGACATCTATGCTGGATCTGATGAAGTCAAGTCTACAACGTTGTAACAGCTAGATTGTCATTTTGTTTGCTTAGTGCAAATTTTTGTTGATAGAACTAGGTCTTAGGGGGAGTTTGTTGGTGCATAATTGTAAATCCCTAGTTCTTATCAATCCAATACATACATGTTTACTTGAAATGTTAATTCAAATGTGTTTTGATTAATGGTTTACATGTTTGTATATTCTAAGTGTTTCCTTATATTTGTTTTAAGCTTACAAGTACTTAGTCATGTGTTGATTTGTGTTTGGAAGTTTAAGTATAAGTGAAGGTCACCACGTGCGTGATGAGTATCACTACGTGCGTAGTGGATCTCACTACGTGCGTAGTGACGTAGTTAATTAAAGTTTAATAGAATATCATTAAAACACCCGGTACGTGCGTACTAGATTAACTACGTACGAATTGCAGAGCATTACGTGCGTAGTGGAAGTTATTTTAGGCAGAAACGTGTTTAACATAAATACCGCGTTGTCTGTTCCTATAAATACGTATTAACCTCGTATTAGCGCGGGTGATCGCGGGAAATGACCGATAATCACAAGTAATCGTCCGTAATCGACCTTAAGCCTTCGTGAGCCTTCATAATCGTACGTATAACCTCGATAAACTCGAACTTAGTGTGATTCTCGAATCCAAGGGCAGCCTTAAGCATTCTGTGTGAGTTCTTAGAGTTGTTCTTAATCCTACTCTGTGTGTTCTTCGTGTTAACTGTGTGCCGGACACCTAAGCAGATCTTAGAATCCTTAGGAGGTTTGGGAAATAGATATTCCGCACTATTTCTCATCCTAGATCAGTCCTAGCATTAGGGTGTTAGTTTAGAACTCCCGTGGTCCTACAACAGGTAACTTTGGTAAAGTTCGTTTGGCTACTTTGGATATCACAGGGATGGGTGACATAGACTTAAAGACTTCATCGGGCTCCACATGGACATTGAAGGACGTTCAGGTTATTCCTGGCCTAAAGAAAATGTTAATTTCTATCGGGCAGTTGGATGACGAGGGGTTTGATGTCCGGTTTGGTAGGGGACAATGGAGAGTTGTTGGAGAAAATCTTGTAATCGCCAGAGACATGAAAAAGGGAACTTTATACATGGTTGAAGTATCTGATAGTGGGATAAATGCAGTGACCAGTGAATTGAAACCATCCAGGTTGTGGCATCAACGACTTGGTCATATGAGTGATAAAGGTATGAAAATGCTTGTGGCTAAGGGAAAGCTTCCAGATTTGAAGAAGGTGGATTTTGAGTTCTGTGAACCTTGTGTGCTTGGCAAGAAAAAGAAGGTATCTTTTGTGAAGACGGGTCAGACACCGAAAGCTCAGAAATTGGAGCTTGTTCACACGGACGTTTATGGACCGACACCAGTCTCTTCCTTGGGAGGATCAAGTTACTATGTAACTTTCATTGACGATTCAACACGCAAGGTATAGGTTTACTTTCTTAAAAATAAATTTGAAGTTTTCTATACTTTTAAGAAATGGAAAACTGCTGTTGAATTGGAAACTAATTTGAAGGTAAAATGCTTGAAGTCAGATAACGGTGGAGAATACATAAGCACAGAGTTCATTGACTATTGTGCTGAACATGGTATTCGGATGATTAAGACTGTTCCAGGCACTCCTCAGCAGAATGGAATGGCAGAGAGGATGAATAGAACCCTGAATGAGAGAGCCAGAGGTATGAGACTTAATGCAAGGCTTCCAAACACATTCTGGGCTGATGCAGTTAATACTGCAGCTTATCTCATCAACCGGGGAATATCAGTACCATTGGGCTTCAAGACACCAGGGGAAGAATGGAAAGAGGAAGCAGTAAAGTATGATCATTTAAAAATATTCGGGTGCAGTGCCTATGATCTAATGAAAGATGGCGACAAGTTAGATGCAAAAGCAAAGAAATACATTTTCATTGGTTATGGAGCAGATAGTATGGGCTACAGGCTTTGGGATTTTGAAAGCAGAAAGGTAGTTAGAAGTAAACATGCAACCTTTAATGAGGCCGAGCTTTATAAAGACTGGAACACAGTAAACTTAAAGGGTCAGAAAGAACAGGTTGAGTTTGAAAGTGATGTCACCAAAACGAGAGGATCAGCAGATACTCAGGATAGTGGGAGTAGTGAGGCTGATCTCCAACATGAATCATCAGAGACTGACGAGTCTGAAGATGATAAAGAAGACAGTTCCAGTGGTGAGAGCTCAGAAGATGAAGGAGGACTGTCTTCTCCAGGACAGTCTCAACCAGTTGCATAACATTGGGTTAGGAGGTCTACTAGAGTCTCTAAACCTCCAGAAAAGTATGATCCATCAGTAAATTATCTTCTTTTGACTGAAAATGGTGAACTGAAAGCTACGCTGAGGCAGTTAAACAGAAAGATTCGCTTCAGTGGGAGCAGGCAATGAAAGAAGAAATGAGTTCTTTAAACAAGAACAAAACATGGGTCTTAACTAAGCTTCCGCAAGGTAAAAAGGCCTTACAGAATAAATGGGTATTCAGAATCAAGGATGAGCATGATGGGTCTAAACGGTATAAAGCATGTTTAGTGGTCAAGGGTTTTCAGCATAAAAAGGGGATTAATTATAATGAAATATTTTCTCCAGTGGTGAAAATGACAACCATGATATTGGTCTTGAGTATTGTAGCTGCAGAGGGCTTACATCTAGAGCAGCTAGATGTTAAGACATCATTTCTACATGGTGATCTTGATTAGGATATCTACATGGCACAACCTGAGGGATTTCAGGTTGCTGGTAAGGAAAATTGGGTCTGCAAACTGAAAAGGAGCTTGTATGGTCTAAAGTAAGCACCCAGGCAGTGGTACTTGAAGTTTAATGACTTCATGGAGAGGACCGGGTACAGAAAATGTGAGGCGGATCATTGCTGCTATGTGAAGAAGTTCAAGGGCTCATATATCATTCTACTGCTTTATGTAGATGATATGTTGATTGCAGGTGCAGACATGAAAGAGATCAGCAAGTTGAAAAAACAAATGTCTGAAGAGTTTGAGATGAAAGACTTGGGTCTAGCCAAACAGATACTCGGAATGAGTATTGTCAGAAACAAGAAAGATGGCTCTTTGACTCTATCCCAGAAGAAATACATTGGGAAAGTGTTAGAGAGATTCAAGATGAACGATGAGAAGACTAAACCAAGAAACACACCTTTGGGAAGTCATTTTAAGCTTACCAAAGATCAGTCTCCTAGAACAGAAGAAGAGAAAGCATAGATGGCTAAAGTTCCTTATGCATCTGCCGTTGGTAGTCTCATGTATGCTATGGTTTGCACGAGACCAGATATTGCTCATGCTGTCGGGGTTGTTAGTCGCTTCATGTCGGATCCGGGGAGAGAACACTGGGAAGTTGTTAAATGGTTACTCAGATATTTGAAGGGTACTTCAAAGTTGGGGTTATGTTTCAGAGGTAAAGATGCAGTTCTCAGAGGGTATACTGATGCTGATTTTGATTGTTTCTCTAATTAGGTTTAGTCTATAAATAATTCTCAGTTGTACTTGTAATATTTGAGCACCTAATAATATACGAAACCCTAGTTGCCGCCCGTGGACGTAGGTTGATTCAATATCAACCGAACCACGTTAAATCTCTCGTGTTCTTTTATTTTCCTGCATTCTGTTTTTCTTGTGTGTGTAACGTGTTTTACCTAACATGAACTGGTGAGGATGCTAAGTCTTGCCAATGAGCATTAGTGAAGGCATGTAACAAGAAGTCTGACTATTGACGAATTAAGAGCCCAAGATTAGTAGTACCTTTTAATAACGCAAGATGCGTTTAACAGCCGACCAATAATTTTCCGTTGGAACATGCATAAATTGACAAACCCTGTTACATCAAATGTTTGGTCGCAATAGGGTGACATATTACAATGTGCCAACAGTTTGCCGATATTTTGTCGGATCCGGAAGAGGAGAGTTGTCGTCTACGTTTAAGATCTGAGGGGAACTCATTGGGGAGTAGGTTGGCTTGTAGTTTGAGACCCGAGTGTTGTAAGATATACAAAATATATACTTCTGTTGAGACAAGACCAAATTCTGGTCATGAGGAATAACCTCAATGCCCAAGAAATAGTGAAACTGACCAAGGTCGTTGAGGGTAAAATTTTCGCCGAGATGATGTAAAATATGGTCAACAGCAGACTATCATCGACATAGACAAGAACATAAACTAGAGTGCCACCAGAATTAAGAATAAACAATGATGGATCAGTTTTGACCCAGAAAAACCAAGGTCGATCAAGGCCGTAGATAGCCGATTAAACCACTCCGTTGGAGCTTGTTTAAGCCCATAAAGAAATTTATGCAGAAGACAAACATGATCTAGTTTTGTTGGATCAACGAAGCCCGGAGGCTATTTCATGTAAACCTTTCCTGCAAATCTCCATGCAAAAATGCATTTGTCACGTCCAATTGTATGAGATCCCACTTGTTGGTCACGGCTAGAGATAAATGAACGTGAATAGTAGTTGATTTGGTGACAAAACTGAACGTCTCATGATAGTCGACTCCCGGTTGTTGATGAAACCCTTTCGCGACAAGCCTAGCTTTGTATCGAGTAACATTTCCCTGTGGATCTTTCTTTAACCTATACACCCACTTACAATCAATTAGATTAGTATTCTGAACATAGGGAACTAATTACCATGCTCCATTCTTTTTCAAGTGCTTGAAACTCCTCACTCATGACCGTGCGCCACTCGGGAGAGTTGTTGGAAATGGTAAAGGAATTGGGTTCAATGGGAGAGGTAGAGGTACGCGTGGAGGTATAAGCAGAAGGATCAAATGGAGTGGTACGTTTGGGATTCGGACGTAGGTTCGGAGGCTGAGACCAAGGAGTTTGATGTGGAGACGGTGGAGTAGGTGGGGAGATAGGTTCTGTGGGTCTGGGTTAAGGAACAAGAGAGTTGAGATGATCTCAAGGACAAGGAATAGGAGGTACCGCGGGGCTGGTGTAGGAAAAACTGAGGTATAGGGACTAGGGAGGTATCATTTTACGCATAATTTACCATTAATGGTGGTACAAAGTATACGGAATTTGTACTAAAACATGTAAAAATTATAGTATATTATAGAGAGTATTAGGCGTGCTCATAAGAGAAGGCGTAAGTTTGGAACTAGAGAGACCATCCCGTTGTAAAAGTTTCAAAATATATTTATTTTGTGAAAGAATGACCTTCTTGCCCACTGAAACAATTTCAATTCCTAAGAAGTAATGTAGTTGACCAAGATCTTTGATTGCAAAATTGTTACGAAGTTGGTTGTTGACATGATTGATGGCAGCGTCATTGTTTCGTGTGATGATAATGTCGTCAACATACACCAACATATATAAGATGGTGCCCTTAGGTGATTAAATGAATAGAGACCGATCATTTTAGAACCCTTGAAACCAATTGAGTAAAGAGCTGTTGATAGTTTATGAAACCAAGCTCTTGGAGCATGCTTGAGACTGTAAATGGGCTTATGAAGTAGACATATATGATCCGGCATTGCGGATCAACAAATCGGGTTTGTTGTTTTATGTATACCATTTCATTGAGAGTGCCATGTAGAAAAGCATTCTGAACATCGAACTGCTTAGCGACCATTGCTGTGTAATGGCAAGAGAAAGGACAACTCTAATTGTTGTAGACTTGACAAATGGGCTAAACGTTCTTTGAAATCAATACATGGCTGATGACGGAACCCTTTGGCAACGAGCCATGCGTTATAACGGCTAATAGCACCATCTTTGTCAAGCTTTAACCTGTAAACCCACTTGCAATCAATAATCTTAGTATTCGGGACAATGGAACCAATGACCATGTACCATTCCTAGGGAGAGCAGAATACTCATCGGCCATAGCCTAACACCAATGTAGTGAATTATTGGCAATGGTGAAAGAGGTTGGTTGGGAAGGAGATATTGTAGTGTTATGAGCTGAAGGCTGAAAGACAACCGTTGTTTTGCGTTTTGTCTCAGATGAGATGGAGGAGCACGTGGAGGAGGAGGGGTGGGGAACTAGGAGCAGTAGAGGGGCTGACGAAGTTGTGCCACTTTCCGAGGAAGGAGATAGGGAGGAGTAGTTAGGTGATGGTATAGTAGTCACCCCTTGATGTTGAGGAGGTAGCGGGTGTGTCAGAAGGTGAGTAATCATGCAACTCGGTAAGGGGGCCGATGATGTGTAGGGTGAGGAGGAGGAGATTGTTGGAGAGGGTGAGCGAGTGGTGGCAAAGGGAAAAGATGTCTCATCAAAGCGAACAAGACGAGAAATATGAAGGCGATTGGAAGCAAGATCGAACACTGACAGCCGTGATGGAGGGGTTGTAACCGAAAAAGACACACGGAGTGGAGCAAAAACCCATTTTATGAGAATTGTATGGTCGTAGATGGGGAAAACAACGGCATCCAAAGACCCGAAGGAATGTGTAGTTTAGTTACGATTGAATAGATGGTGATATAGAGACCATTTGTTGGAGGTGCGAAAAGGCATGCGGTTAATGAGATATACAACAATCTTAAAGGTAAGGTGCCAAATCATCGAGGGATGTGGGCTTGTGCCATAAGAGAAAGACTAGTTTCAACAACATGACGATGTCGGCATTCGACAAAAGTGTTCGGCACTTGTGTGAGGGCATGAACGTTGATGAATGATACCCAACGTGAGAAAGAAGAAGGATAAGGATCGAAATTCACCCCCTATTCAGTTTGAACAAGTTCTAATTATTTTATAATTGTCTTTCACCCATAATGACAAAGTTTCTAAAAAGATGTTGTACTTCAGATTTTTGGGACATTGGAAAGTACCACATATATCGTGAATAATGATAAACACAAAGCAAAAAAATACTAGAAGATACAACGGGTGTGAGAACCAAACATCACGATAAACCAAATCTAATACATTATTGCTTTGAAAGGTAGATACATGTAAGTTCAATTTTGATGATTTCCTAGTTGACAAGATGAACAAAAAATAAGACAAGTTTTTATTCGTAATAGGAAGAGATAACCTAGAAAGCATGAAATTGAAGAGACGTTGATTGTGCCCGAGCCGCCTATGCCACGTGGTAGAAGAAGCACGACAGGCTGAAAAAGTAACATGAGGAATGGATTGAAGTTGAGGAAGGTGACTCAAGTACAGACATGTTCACTGGTACCGTGAAAAGGGTAGTGCTCGTCCTTAACAACAAAAAGATGAGTGAAATTAAAACAAGCATTGTTATCAAGGCAGATTTTTGAATAGATAGAAAAATTCCTTTTGATTTATGGAAAATGAAGAATATTTGATAGAGAAAAGGTTTTATGAGATGAATGAAAATGATATGAACCAATATGTAAAATAGTGAGACCCTTTACCATCACCAATATGATGAATGGCATTGCCATGATATGATTGAGAGTCGTCCATGCTTGCTAGATCTGGTGTGACACGGTTGTTGGCACCGGTGTCAGGAAACCAAGCATTAGAGGCATTTGAAGTGTATGCATTGTTGTCAACATGATTGGCTATGGTGTTGGTTCGAATTGTAAAGGGGTCACAATTAGGGCTCTGAGATGGAATGTGACCAATGCCACGTCGATTGCATGTTACATAAACTGTCTTCTGATTGGATGCCCAACTGAATTGTCGACTATCACCATGACCTCACATGTTATTCCCCGATAGTCCATGACCACGGTTGTTATTAGTTGACTGACGGGAACCATAGAAGGCTTGTGAGTTTGAGGATTGTGTTGAACTAATTTAAGTCCAAGGGCTGAATGTTGAGCAGTTACTATTGCCACGGAACCATTAATTACTTTGTCAACATCACAATTGGTGGCATTAAGAACTTGAACAGAGGGTTGATTTGAATTGTGAGTTTTCTTAAGCATAAAATCATGATCACTAAGAAGGGCATGAAGTTCACTAAATGCAGTAGGAAATTGACGTGCAGTGATAGTAGCCTTGAAAGTAGAAACTATTATAATCTTCTCAAAGACCATTTACAAAAAGCATTATAGGTTCTTATTTGGCATCTAATGCATCAGCATATTCTTAGGCCTGATTAAGATAAGCATCACCAGTTTTATCACCTTTCATCTTTTTTTTAGAAATTGTGTTTTAAGTGTATATTCTCTAGAATATGAGTGGGTGCATAGGCACGTTCCAGTGAAAGCTATAGATCACGACATGTAGTACCTTAAACATGGCAGAAAGATGCTTCAGATATTGGCGAGATAATCAAAATATGTACATGTGCATCATTGGCGAACCAAATGTGTAGTTAGGGTTGTATATTGAGTCTAATTTAGGGTCTACATCATCAGAACTGTAAGTAGCTTAAGAAGTTTGGTTGGACACGGGATTGTGCTGTCCACATAGCCAAATAAATTATGTGTGAGAAGAAAGAGACGAATAATACCCTTCCAATAACCATATTTGGTTGGAGAGAGAGTAAATGCAAATTTGTGAGAGTTGTGAGAGGTTTTCTTTGCACTTGTGAAATTAGCGAGGAGGGCCATGGTTGATGGCAGTAATTGTCGAAGGTAGAAGAATTAAATCAGCGATTGAAACATAGCCGGAAGCTAGGGTTAGAGCGCGGGCTCTCATACCATAATAAGCCTTGAATAATCTGTGTGTATTACGTATATCAAATAGATTACACGAGACCTCTATAACGTCCCAAATTTTTTTTAAACAAAATAGAGAGTGAATAATCAAAAACCATTAATTAAACATTAAAGATAAACATCCACCTACCCAATACCCATGACTTACGGATCTAAAGAAATATTTAAACTAACATTTAGAAATCAGAGTTTGAAAATAAATTGCGGAAAGAATACTATCACGCATGTGCCTTCCTCTTTATCCACACGAAATGGTCCTCAAAGATAAAGTCAACAACGGGTTAAGCACAAAGCTTAGTGAGCACACAATACTCATACGTTATATCATATATATTTTCAAAATAATTTCAAATAATCATATAAATCACAACATGTGCCACTTAGGCGATTGCTACTCAAGAGATTGTGTCGCTCAGGCTGTGTCACTCAAGCCATTGCTACTCAAGTGATTGTGCCACTTACACGAATAAATAGCACGGTATCATATAAGAACACATATCGAAATATAAGATAAAAGTTAGTGAAACTCACCTGACTGCAGCAATAGAAGATATACATAAATCCTAGAATATATGTATATTAGAGCGGGACAACATAAATATATATATATATATATATATATATATATATATATATATATATATACATATATTCTCATATGTATATATACATATATTCTCATATGTATTAACATACCATTTACACTTGGATTAGAAAGATATAAAGTGATCACCTTCCTTTAATATTGTTGAGGCCCAATTAAATTGTATACACCCTCACTCTTTCTTGATTAACTCCTACAAGTCCAACACTTAAATAATACCAAGACCCAATATTTAATTAACCCACTAAATCCAAGTTCTCAATTAGTACTTAATTACTTGTGAGGCCCAAAGACTTCATAAATAATCCAGGCCCAAGTGATTAACAACCTAATTCCCTATAAATTATATATAAGTTAGTTGTCTATAATGATAATAAGTTAACCAGGCCCAAGCCTTATATATTTAATATATCATAGTCCAGCTAGTAAGTTAATAAGGCCCAAGATAGTTAGCCCACACACAATTAAAATAAAAGCCTAATCACCAAAATAAAAGCCCAATCACCAAGGCATAATGCCAACCCTAGCTGACTTCCTCCTTCTTCCACCTAAATCGGCTCCGCTCCTTCTCTCCTTCTCGGTTGTTCTATTTTCGGTCGACGCACACACAAACACAAACGACCTGATGTATTTTCCGTCCACACACACGTGTGCTTCCTTCTCCGGTGAACACCCACGCACGCAGCTCACACCCACTGCCATCGACACCCATCCAAACACTCTGCCCGATGAACACACACACAACTTACTGTCCTAACCCCAAAAGGTTTCTGTGACCTTCTCACGCTAGGGCTCAAAAGACCAAAGGGAACTATCTGTTTCGAACTCCACAGGGCATTCATGAAAACTCCCTAAAACTTGACTAAAACGGCATAACTAGTAGTTTTAAGTTCAAAAAGGAGCAAGGAAACATTACCTCGAAGTTTCCCCTTCGAAATAGTGGTCTGCCGGCGGCGAGACGGCAGCGGTCTGGTGGAGATATGGCAGCGATCGAAGCAGAACAGCGCCGCCCGCGGAGCCCCTTCTTCTTCTTTTCTGACGGCTATAAAACCCTTGAAACTTGCACCCTAAAAAATATAATATTCCTATATATATAAATCCTATTTCTTTTTCTTTTTTATTAGATTACAATATAATACTAAGCCCAACAAATGCTTAGTCCAAGCTCAACCAAGTAGTACCCGTATAATTATTCTCATAAAAGCCCAATTATTATGTTAGTCTTAGTAGGTAAGCCCAACACTTTCTTACATAATTATGGTCATCTAAGTCCACCTAACCACCAATTATATCTAATTAGATGAACCAACCAAATTTCCGTAATCCTCCAATTAGTTTCATACATACATATCCCCACATCATTTAATCACTTATGAGTCCCCAACCTTTAAGTCCACTACTAACAACTCTTGATATCCAACCCAGAGTAAATATATACATATTTACAATCTCAACCATCCATTAGAATCATAGGCCCAACACATCAAATGTACATTAATATACACTTACGTGTGTGTGTGTATATATATATATATATATATATATATATCAACTCTTATGTCCAAACTTCACGAATTTTCATTATTTAATAATAAATCCCAGCTCAACATCACACCTTAAATTCCATCGTATTAAAATAATCATGTCTCGGGTTTGGGTATTACAATCTATATATATAAAGATGAATATTACACATAGATACCCTCTGGTCTAAGATAATTATAATAGTGTCTAATACATATAGTGCTACCTCCGTCATTTAAAATTTATTATCAAATAACATAAATTGACTATTCAAAAGGATAAAACCTCGTCACGGTTGAAAATAATCAACTGCATTTGCAAAGTGGTTAGACACACATTATCATACAATCTTTAATATTCCTCGGAACATCACAAATTTAATAATTTCAAGCTTACATACATGTGTGATTAGTGATTAAAAAATCATCTTATAATCGATAAAGGTAACAGGCAATGCACAACACTATATCATGCATTGATTTCAACATAACCTTACACACTTTCATTTAAAACATCACTTCACACTCATTATAAATATCTTCCACAATCAATTTCAAACTAAGGCTTTGCTAAAGTGTGTCGTGCTGTGGTTTTTATGATACTTAAAAGGAGTTTCTCACACACAAAGTTTTAAATGTGGAAATATGAATTAATACAATATGCACGTGTAGTGTACCCACGTATGTATTATAGCTTTATATAATCGAGTATCAAATCATGGGGAACATAAATTACCGAAAATGGATCATTACAATTGTTTAACCAATCAATAATCAAGATGGTTTATTAAACTAAGATTACACTAATATTAAGCACGCAATTAGATTAACACTAATAAGAACTCGAAGTAGATTCAAATCAAATGGGGATTCATCTACACATTGAATCCTCCCAACTATTTATGGAAATGACATAAATGCTACAAAGATCATAAAATGATACTTGATTCAAAAATCATAATTGTTTCTTTTATGAAAATGGAGTAAACTTGTTTTAACTCATATTTGTATAACTAATGGTGGATAAAATTCATGTTTCAATATTTTGAAAGTCACTACATTTATTACCAAATAGTTAGAACAATATGACAATACCGGATCGTTTCAAAATCACAAGTATAAGACGTATATTTAACCACAAATCTAACACACCAAACCAACACCCCTCGTTTCCAAGGTTATGTCCCAAATGCATATACCTTACATGAACAATGAGGTAACCTCCATTTGTAGTGTGAAACCTGTAGAAACTAGAAAGGGTGTTGAATACTTTATATGTCCACTTTTTAAAATTTAAAATACTTTCTTGCACAATAATAAACAGATATTCAATAATAGTATGCAGAATATATATAAACGCAAGATTATAAATGAATATATATACATATATAGTATTTAGTGTATGTGTGTGTGTGTGTATATATATATATATAGGGGAGGGTTCATGCGAGAACCGTTGTTAGTGCGAGAACCGCGAGAACCAATCTCGGCCGTTCCTTGGATATGGGAAGTATCATGGATGGAGAGCGTGGAGGGATAGAGTGTGTCAGGGTGTATGTGAGGAATTCATGGGTGGGCAATGACATTGAAGGAGGGGGAATTGGACGGCTTAGATTGGTTCTCGCGGTTCTTGCGCTAACAACGGTTCTCGCATGAACTTTTTTCTATATATATATATATATATATATATATATATATATATATATTTATACGTATAAATGTATATATATGTATATATAAGTATATTCTTGACTGAATAGTAAATGACTTGAAAGTAAAAGTGTAAATGTAAGTACAAGAATGTAAAGACAAGAATGTAAATACTTGAATTGTAAATGCATGAATATTAAAGCAACAATATAAGTGCAAGAATGTAAATGCAAGAATATATATATATATATATATATATATATATATATATATATGAATGCGTATACATATATAGGTAAGTGTATTGAGTATATAAATATATTCTTGAATATAAAGTGAGCTTTATAATAAGTAACAAAATATAAATGCAAGAATTTTAATGCAAGAATATAAAGAGTTAAGGGTTGAGAGATGACATCGGGATCTATAGTGGTTCGATTGAACTTCAACCTACGACCACTCCTTGACCTCTGTCAAGAAATTCACTAGCACAACGTGCAAAAGTTCTCTTAGATCGGAAGAGATCACGTAATACAGTCACCTTTGTATGGTAGGTGACAACCACGCCAAGCTCTAATCCAAGAGCTCAAAAGTGTTCTTCACCAAGAACACCAATCTTCTTCAGCAAGAATATATGAACAAGTTCTTCCCCAATAACTTGAACAATGAATACAAGTGGGGAATAGTCAAACCTACCAACAAACAATGTTGTTTATCCCACAAGAACAATCTCGCAAATCTTACAAATCACCAACAATGGTGTGTATCTCAAACACTCACAAACTATGAGAGGTAAATATATGAATATGAAGATGAAGAACTTTCTCTCTTTCTTGACTCCTCTTGCTAAATATTGAGTTGTTTGATAAATCAAAGATAATAACAACTTCAAGAATCACACATATAAATATAAAAGTGAAAGATCACACGTGTGTGATAGAATGATCAGAGAATTTTTGTTGCAAAAGCGTGAGAAGTTGTGAAGAAATGGTTGTGTATTTATAAAGTTTGAAGAAAAAGAATGATGTGATGTCAAGTGGCAGGACGGCCGTAGCCCACGGCCGACCGTGGCATACTCGCACAGCCTTTCGAGCCGATTTAAAATATATTCGTTATGTTTCGGCATTCTCTTTTAAACCTGTATTTTTTGCTGTTATTTATCCCGAATTAAATACCATTATATTGTGCACTTATACTGGCTTTAGAATCAATGCAAGATCTCATCTAAAATGAGTGGATATGGTGGTGACATCTCATGTTCTTTTCTTGTCACCAAATCCAAGCAAGATTTGATTCTATCAATTGTTAATACACAGTATAATAACACATCTTAAAGATATTTAACTTGTATGCCAAAATACGTATTTTTATATTTGCCAATATAAAATATTATCGTTTAATAATAGTTGATCTACGGTTATGTCAATTATTAACTTGGAATCAAGATCACAAGAACCCAAAATGGTCTACGATTAAGTCAAACACATTACGTAGATAAGATTCTTGAGAATTTTGATAAATGAGACACTAGTATAGATAGAACTCCGATTGATACTAGTCAACATCTATCCAAAAATAGAGGGGATAGTGTTGCACAAGTGTATGCATCTTATGAGTTGTACCATGCCTGACTTAGCATATGTTGTGAGCAGGTTGATATTGTCGTATTTAACATGTAATATTTATTTATTTCACGACAATATCTATGTTTTTCGAGTCAAATTATAGTCTACATTTTGTTCAAATGCTTAAATAATCAAAATTTGGCTATTTTCAGGTTGGGAATGCTGAGGAGTGAAGTAACATGCAAAAATCGCTAATATAATATATATTATCAAGAGTAAATTACAAAAATCGTCCCTGTGGTTTGCAAAAAGTAACACCTTTGGTCCTTTATAATCAAAAAGTACAAAAATCGTCCCTGTGGTTGATATTTTGTAACAATTTAGTCCTTGTGGTTGACAATTTGTAACACATTTGGTCCTTTATACAAACGTCCGTTTACTTTTCCGTTAAGAGCCCCCTCATGTGCCTTGCACATGAGGGTATTTTGGTCATTTCGAATATTAACCTTATTACCAAACAAGGTTCTTCCCCCAAGTCTTATAACCCTTTGCTCTCTTGCAAACCCTGATCATCACATCTGTTCCTCCACCATCTAAAGTCATTGGCGCCGTCACCACCAGCTACCACCACCATCCGAACAACCTACCGCCACTAGACAACCATCACCTCCATAGCCGTCCACCATCTGTTCTCTCTCTACTCTCTCTCTCTCTACTCTCTCCATCACCACCGCCATTTGAATCGGGAGTCAGACCACCATGCAACCATCACCACCGCCATCACCATGGGAACCGCCACCACCACCATCGGAACCCCCACCCCCATCGTCGCCTGGTTCGTTTCTCCAACAACCACCACCGTCACAGAGAACCACCGCCGTCCTGGTTCGTTTCTCCAACAACGAACGTCGCCACAGAGAACCACCGCCGTCGCCCCATGAACCGCACCACCGTCGCTGCCACAGAGAACCACCGCTGTCCTGGTTCGATTCACACCACCACCACCAGCTACGATTAGGGTTTTCTCCATCTAGGGTTTTCTCTAACAGTTGGCATCGAGATCTCTAAAAGTTCGCATCGAGATCTAGGGTTTTCTCCAGGTTTGTCTCGGAATTACCACCACTCTCTGTCGAACTAGTCTCAGATTTGGGTGTCTCCAAGGTGCTTCAATTCTCGGGAGTCACAAATACACCGTTACTGGTGCCTTCAAGCAGATCCAAGATGGTAAGTTTTGGGTTTTTTCATTGTAAATCTTCGATAAAGAAGGTATTCATCTGGTTATTTATCAAAATATTGATTGAAAGGATGTAATTTATCATAATATTGATTGAATTTTTTTGGGTTTTATTGTGTTTGTATGACTTTCTTCATCATGTGGAAATTCATCTGGAAATTCATTGATTTGTTGTTCTTCATCTTGAAATTCATTGAACAAATCTCAGATTAAATTTTGTTGTTGTTGATCGGTTGTTCTTCATCTGGATATTCATGGAGAGCTGAGAGAGAGAGTCGAGAGCAGTGAGAGAGTGGAAAAGAGAGTTGGTAGGGTGAAACAGTGTTTGGAAACATGGATTAAGAGTAGAAAGACCAAAATACCCTCATGTGCAAAGCACATGAGGGGCCTTAACGAAAAAGTTAACTGTCGTTTGAGTAAAGGACTAAAAGTGTTACAAAATGTCAACCACAGGGACGATTTCTGTACTTTTTGATTATAAAGGACCAAAGGTGTTACTTTTTACAAACCACAGGGACGATTTTTGTAATTTACTCTATTATCAAACATAAGCATCAACTCATTCAAAAAACAAAAACCTACGGCAGACAATTCTCTAAATGTAATCATATACTGCGGCTATCTTTTTTTGTTCGACGGAAACACTTCATAAAATAAGAAAAAACAGAAGTTGCGATGATGCTCTAAATTAGATTAAGGGGAGCAGTCAATCAGTTTTTGAAAAGGGAGACCACAACTTCTACGTAATTAACTCGGTTTGTTTATCATTGGTGTATAATGATTTATAAAATTGGTTTTTCTTTGTATTTGTTGTTTTCTAACTTGTCTACGAGTTAGGCCTCATGTTTTATCTAGATTAGATGAAACTCATGGATTGATTTAATTAATTATGTGTTTGATTCTTATAAGTTACATCCAATTAAAGATCCACTTGTTTAATGCTTATACTTTTCTTTGATTATTCTTTGGATTGTTATGTGTTTTTAATGGGAATTAATTATGCATGTCATCCATATTAGTGATTTACTTGTTAGATTACTAAGTAATCATTCGTAGTGATGTTTAAGAATAATTAATTGATAACTTAGGCATTGAGTTAGTGTTAACCTATCAAACGGGAGTTAGTAGGTTAAATGGTGAATCGGGAGATTAGCCTACTATTGGATTGTAAATAGTGTGTAATTGGTTAGACGAGTTTAGAAAGAGATTTATCTACCTTAGTTTAATTAATTATTTAACTTGACAATTCAAGAGATGAGTTAGGTTACGTGTTAGAATCATTATCATCATAATTCATGTTTCATACTTAATCAAGACTAGGTGGATTCGACACTAGGTGAAATAAATCTTCGATACTGTTCATAGTCAGTTTCCTTTATATTACATCTTTCTTTTGCTCATTAAATTTAACTAATTAGTCACCTTTTATTTTCTTAGTTTAATTAGTTTATATTAGCAAAATCTTCTTTCTAATTAATTTATTCAAGTTAATTAGTATAATCTAGTTTATGAAAATATTCCTCTTGTTCCTGTAGAGACGACCCTACTTGCCTAGGATGCACAACTACAAAATCCTGTTATACTTGCCGGTAGCGTGTGGTGAAACTTATGTGGATTTTGAACTTAAACTTAAAACCTGATTTTCACACATCACAAGTTAAGTGGTACACTAGTAATCCCAATTTTGAGCATTAGAATTGTATTAGTAGATTCTTAAGATATTTGAGATACACACGTGAGTATAGGCTAATTAATAAAAGAATCCGACTGTCGTTGAAGGATACAACGATGCAATTTGGATATGTAATATAAGAGATTTCAGATCTACAAGTGAATATGTGTTTACACTTGGAGGTGCAAGTATATCTTGGAAATCGTCTAAGAGTGTCTCCTTACATGGAATCTAAGTTTATCGCCTCGGATAAATATGATGAAGAGGCGGAGTGGCTACGTAAGTTTGTGGATGATATTAATAGATGGCCTAAACCGGTAACGTCCATTTGTATACATTGTGATAGGCAATCGCAATTGTTTGAGCTCAAAATACAATGTATAATGGGAATTCAAGGCACATTAGACGTAGACATAATACGTTACGATAACTACTCTATACTTATCAAGATAACTATGTGAAGTCAAAGGATAACATTGAGGATCTGCTTACGAAAGACCTAATAAAAAGATTTACTTTACGTCAAGAGAAATTGGAATAATGCCCTTGAATAAATAAGTTCATACAAAGGAAATTTTACCCAGATCTCAAGATCTAGGTTCAAAAGGACAACCTACTTGTGTGAATAATGAGATCATAGTGTTGGAATTGTTATACTTCTA
This sequence comes from Pulicaria dysenterica, assembly GCA_947179395.2. Taxonomy (NCBI): domain Eukaryota; kingdom Viridiplantae; phylum Streptophyta; class Magnoliopsida; order Asterales; family Asteraceae; genus Pulicaria; species Pulicaria dysenterica. The sequence goes on along the minus strand of OX359295.1, from coordinate 73,339,170 downwards.
TATCATTCCTATAAAATTAAACACATAGCTTTTGATGATTATGGAGAATCACCTATATGATAGAAAAGTAGGGTCGCTTTGAAGAAGATTATGCGCACATCATTTTCAAAAGCTCTCGCGGAACCATGTCAATGATAGAATCACCGTGTCAAGACGAGTCCTGTGTGAAGTGTATCGTCGTCTATGTAAATAACAGCGCATGTCAAATACATTTGCTCACACCTAGAAAATTAAGCATATTTCATAATGAAAGACAAATAATAACATATACATATCTACATATGAAACTTATTGAAAACTTTGTGTGGGATATTCATATGCTAAGATCGATCTTCATTCATATTCATATGATAGAATCAAGATAAGGATTCAATCACATATTTTTTTATCGAAATGAAATTTTAACTTTTAAAGATTTCTAGATTGAAAAAAAGAAAAACGAAAAAGATGTGCGAGTGTTTGAATTTATTTATTTAGATATAAAGTTATAAACGTGTCGTGTGAATGCCTCCGCGTGAAGTTGAAGGATTGAGTGAATTGAACACAGTGGCTTCAATCGGTCTCGTTCTCTCTATTAAATCAGCAGCGAGTCAACACCGGCGAGTCTTCATCCTTTCGCTGATTCCCCCACCCACACACCCACCCACACACACCCACACACACGCAGCTCCAGAAACAGAATCATAAGAATTGAATCATGCTTTTGCTAATCGACTACTAATTTTATTTTCGAGAAAACCCTAGATATGAAATTTTCCCTAATTTGAATGGAACTCGTAACCCTAAAACACATCCCCATCCGTGGATCCTCTAAATGTGCCTGCCTTTGGATCCTTTATCCGTACCAACATTTTTCTCTCTTCTTATCTGGAGGTTGAACTTTAATCTCTTCTTCGTTTTTATGTTGGTCTTAGAGTAACTGAGCATATAGGTTTAGGCTTATAGAAAGTAGAAGATTCAAAACATAAATAGACATTCTGTATAGGCAAGACAATTTTATTCTTTTTTTGTAAAGGGAAGAAACACATGGAGAGCTCTGATGCAGAGACGGGCATGGTTGATTGCGGTGTTGGGACCATTGTCTGGGTCCGGAGGCGAAATGGGTCGTGGTGGCCGGGTAAGATTCTGGGCCCTGACGAGCTCTCTGCTTCTCATCTCATGTCTCCTCGATCTGGAACCCCGGTCAAACTTCTTGGGAGAGAAGATGCCAGTGTGTAAGACCTCTAATTCAGTCGCCTTCATTTTATGCTTTCTGTTTCTCATGTATATTTGCTGGGTTGCTCAACGATCAAAGACAAAATGCTTGTGGTTTTCATTAGTGAGCGAGGAAATTTTTTTTTGGCTATGGGTAATGAGGTAAAAAGAATTTTTTCGGTATAATGTTAAGAAATCTGAGTTTCTATCGGTGTCTCATAGTAGAACTTGTTGATTATAACACAGGCTATCACCTAGCTTGTTGAGATTGCATCTCTTGTACACATGAAACGAAATGCAAAAGATAGATGCTTTTCCCAACAGTAACGCTACTACGTACTAACTATCCTGTACATACTAAAAGTGATTGATAGATACAAGCATACAAGTTCTGTTTTGCAAAAAAAGTTGACGTTTTACTGAAAATTGAGTACTGGCGTAGTGTCTTATTGCTCATTTTTTGTTTAATCTAGTTTCTATTGCTCATTGCCTGTATCTGATCTGTTTATCTGCTGGATGTAAACAATTCCTTTCTTTATGCAAGTTAAATGCTATGTGATCATTTTTTAGTGTTGTGTGGGAGAGGTTGTTAAAGGAATACTAAAGAAGAAAAGATATGTTTTGGGTTATACCATGAATCATACTCCTCCAAAAGCTCTTTGGCTCTTTGCCTGCCTCTTAGGATGTCACTTATATAGGAACTTCGTGGATTGCAGTCTAACATCATTGTTTATTTAATCAAGTGTTCATGTTGCACACTGATCATAAGCTCTGAATAACATAGATAACATTGCAAAGGTGATTAATATGTGGTAGTGTCACTCTCAGCTCTTGTGGTAAATGCAATCATTGTTGCCTGAGAAAGAGAGGTTCATTGGTTTTCTGTAATCTGGATGATGGGTATCTGTATAGTGCCGTCAGTGAATAGGGTTTATGGATTATTACTTATATTCATTTATCTCTGCTCTTTAGCTTTTGTTCTTTAAGGAAGAAGTGACAAAGTTATATGATTACAACTAAAATTACTTATATCTTTTATCATGTACTTGTGTCCTTCATGCTCTTAAAAACTCTATTTCAAAATGGACAGGGATTGGTACAACCTGGAGAAGTCCAAGCGAGTTAAACCGTTTCGCTGTGGTGAGTTTGATGATTGCATCGAGAGGGCTGAAGCTTCACAGGGAATGCCTCCAAAGAAAAGAGAGAAGTATGCACGTAGGGAAGATGCCATCCTTCATGCTCTTGAGCTTGAGAAACAACTGCTGGAAAAAAAATATGGGAAATCAGGTGTCCACACTAATGGCTTGAGCACCAAGTTAGTAGTCGAAGACACAATCGTAACTCCAAAATTTTCATGCGAAAATGGTAAACATGTGAACACAACAATGGATCTGTCCCTTGAGGAGAAGAGAAGGGGTATTTCTTTCGTGACACAGAGAGGTGATGGTGGTAGTCAACTGAATGTAGATGATAAAAGCTCAGATCTACGTCCTAGATTGAGAGGTTTGCAAGACCTTGGGGTGGGTCCTATACCTTTGAAGTATAAAATTTCTCCCTTAACTGATTCAAATGGTTCCCATAAGCATCATGCTGCTGCTAATGCTGACCTTCATGGTCTAACACCAGAAAGTAGTAAAAATTTGTTGGAGAAAAGGAAAAGGTCACAAGAGGGGAATATAGAGGAAACAATGAATAAGAGGCGGGATAGACGGCGCCCTCTTGTTCAGGTACTCAAGAGCAGTGCTAAGTTACCCCACACTCACCCCTTGCAGTTACAGGGTGATGGTGGTGGCTCTCTATGTCAAGGGGAGGAGCAGGCAGACACTACAATTATAAGCAATGGAGTTAAATCAGGTGATAGCTATTATGACCATGCAGAAACTCTCTCGGAGCAGATGGAAATTTCAACACCTAAGTTTGAGAAAAGAGTTGACGCAATCACTGTTGGGGGGTTGAGTGACGAGAACACTACTGGATCAAATGAAGACACCGAAACCGATTCTTCTGGCACTGAATCACTGATATCAGACACATCTGATGCAATGGCTGCACTTTCAGGTTCTTTTTTTTCGCGTTATTAATTATGGTTGGCCTTTTTTTCTTCTAGATAAACATCATGTAATTTTCACCTGGCGAACATAAGTCACGATCATGCTTACTGGTGTGAAGCTTAATTTGCTTACCCTGTTCTTTTAGCCAAGGGACATTCTTTAACATCTGTTTCTAGAATAAATTATAGGACATCTTTTTATAATAGAAAAGCGGTATGCTAAGCAACACATGAAGGACATGTAGCATATATGCTATAACTACACCCATGGAAGCCACAACTAACATATTTTTCTATGAAAAGATGCTGAATTCACCAAAAGGCTTCATACTAGTCATCAGCCTTATTCCAAAATTCAGATGATATATAAACATCTTTTTATTAAGGCATGCAATGTGAAGTCGTGAACATCTAGTTGAGTATGCCGTTCCTAAATGCAGATTTGCAATGGACAACCTGATGCACGCAGATGCAAGTGTGTATGTACTAAATTGTTTTTTTTGGGAGAAAGGGGGGGAGGGGGTCTACCTTAGGAAGGAAAAGAGTTCATGACTCCATAAGTAATTTTGGGGTGACACATGACTCCATAAGTAATCAAGTGTGGCCGAACTAAGAACAATGACCTTTTGGGGTGACACATGACTCCATAAGTAATTTTGTGGCCATTGACGTAAAAGAGTTCATGACAAAAGTAAGTAATTCACGATCATTTGATCCGTCACTGAGCTTGGTTTGAAGGAGACAATGTGGTGATTAGGCTAGATGACGGGTGACATTTATGATATAAGTATCCACGGGTGTAACAAAGTCCATTAGAGATCTAATCAAGGTATGAAACAATTTAAGGCTGAAAATAGGCTTACTCATACTTAATTTCCTTGCATGTGTTGCACTCATTCAGTTGCCTGTATCTTGTTTTGATGTGATAACTTTTGCCAAACTATAATTGTAGATTAAGATGTCCTTGATTCCCTTCAAACCTCTTGCGTTTGTAATTGTGAAGCACTTGATTTATTAGCCACCAATAATCATCACCTTGAATAGATAATAGATTCTTGGGAGTAAATGGTAGATTATTAGCTGCCATACATATTGTGTATATATATGAACACACATAGTTGGACAATTGGCCGCTGGACCTAAGTACCCACGGTTAGACAAATTCGTCATTCTCCTCGTTACATCCACATATGAAGTATGGTGGAAATGTTTTATACCTTGTAGATGGACAACACTTACCTCCTAAAAGTTGATATTGTCGTCTTATCGAAGCAAATTGATGGCAAAGAGGGCACACTTGCTAGATTAAGGAACATTTTAGTGCAAGTCTGAGGCCATCATCATCATCAGTCTCTTTGTGGGTCGTAGGCAGAGAAGCCTGTATATGTTTTTAAACAAATTTAATACGTATGCAGCAAGCAAAATACACAAAAGGTAACCAACCTCATACCAGGAGCTGTGCAATTCGGCATGTAGCCCTGTACTAGAACCCTAGGCTATATAATGAAGGTGGTGGTGATCGAGCCACATCTCAAATTTAAAAACAGAAATAAAGTTTCTCAGTAGTAGTCAAAGGGCAATGGTGTTCTGCCTCAACAACATTAAAGTGCAGCGTGCGGTAACGATGGTGTTCAGCTTGAAATCAATGTTAACACATGAGCTTGCAGCGGCGATGTCTTTGTTTGTGACCGACCAGATTGCAAAGGTTGAAATAGATCCCGACGGAGATCATCATGAACCGTACTCCATCAATCTCGTATATCAAAGCATCAGCAGTGGGTATTCAGTAACGGTGGAGGTATAAAGGGCGTTGCTTTTAGAGATGGCGGTGGATCGATGGCTCACTATTAAAGGAAACACCTTGGGGATGATGGATATACCATTGGAGAAGGAAGGGGGCGGCGGATTCATTGATCGAAAAGAGGAGGAAGGGGTTATGAGAGATTTAGGGTAATGAACCAAAAGTAGTGGATTCACACACACACACACACACACACACACACACATATATATATATATATATATAGAAAAGATCATTTGAGAACCTTTTTATTGCGAGACCATTTGTAACCGCTCATTAATAGGAGTATTTTGGTCTTTTATATAATTTTCCAACCGTGAATTGCGTCCAGATGAGTTGTCATTAAAGATTGAGCCTTGAGTTCATACTCCTCACTAATGCATCATTAATGAGCCATTAACATATATATATATATATATATATATATATATATATATATATGGAGCGGTTCAAGCGAGAACTGTTTTCGTACGAGAACCATTTCTAGCCAATCATTCAATTTCTTGTCTTTTTTATTTATTTTAAAGAGGAAAGGGTAGTATGGACATTTTTACATTACCTCGACCTTTTTAAAACTAATATATCGATCAAACGAAATGGTGTAAAATTATGAAAGTTATACCAAATTAACAAGAAAATTATGCTTTTTAATTTGAGACCGATCTTGCTATTTTTTTTTTGGAAATAAATTTCGTGTTTTCTGGGTTTTTTAACACAACTCTCGACATATGCACATGTGCATATCTGCATTTGTGCTAAAAAAACTAAGGTGAAGTTGTGCCTATACACGCATGCATAAATTTGCATATGTGCATATCTACACCTAAAAAGACTAGGTGAAGTTGTGCATATGCATACGTGCATTTGCACATATGCACATGTCGATCCTTACTGAAATAAAACCCTAGCAAACACAAAAAAAATTCGAAAAAATATAGCAAGACGGTTTCAAATTAAAAAGCATAATTTTCTTGTTAATTTGGTATAATTTCGTAATTTAATACCTTTATATATTAGTTTAAAAAAAGTAAGGGTAAATGTAAAAATGCCCAAATTACTTTTGTATAATTAAGGATAAATTTGATTAGTTTAATGTGGACCCTTCATTTTTTGATCAATGACTATAATTGGTTCTCGTACGAAAAACCGTTTTCGTTTGAACCGTTCTCTCTCTCTATATCTATACTACTATATAAACCATTTAACACACTCTCCTTACTTTTAAGAGCTTAAAATTATGTCAATCTGTAATATTCACCCTTCTTTTTATCTAAATTAATCTCATCCACTCAATTTTTAACCATTTCTCTCCTAATAAACTCTAACTTAATATTTATTTTAAATATATTCTCCCACTAACACACTCTTACACAAACACAATTATCCACCCACATCAACATAATTTTTAAAATCTTATTAACTTCTCTCTCCTTATTTCATAAATATATATCTTTATTTACTTTTTAATGTTTTTTAGAATTTATTCTTTAAGCTTTAATAAAATAATTCATACAAATATAAGAAAAATTGAAGAAAAAAACAGATATGCTGCTGAATTTTTTTTGTGACATTGAATTACACGTTACATCATTGAAAACGACATGTTGCAAAACAGAAACTATTTACTGTTGCAGCATTGCGCGGGTACACTGCTAGTATATATATATATATAAAAGTTCATGCGAGAATCGTTGTCCGTTGTTAGCGCGAGAACCAATCTGAGCCGTTCAATTCCTCCTACTTCAATGTCATTACCCACCCACGAATTCCTCACATGCACCCTGCCACAATCTATCCATCCATGATCTTCCCATATCCAAGGAACGGCTGAGATTGGTTCTCGCGGTTCTCGCTCTAACAACGGTTCTCAAATAACCCCTCCTATATATATATATATATATATATATATATATATATACACACACACACATACGTAATTTGTAACCATAATTAATGCTCATTAATTACTCATTAGTAGGGGTATTTTGGTCTTTTACATGTTTTTCCAACCGTGAATTACGTCCAGGTAGACTGTCATTAAAGAGCGAGACTTGATTTTCTCTTAATACCTTTTATTAATACGTCATTCCCTCATTTTTATGGGCAATAGATATATTATAATTAAGGGCCAAAATTGGTTCTCACGGTATCTGCAATAAAAATGGTCCTCAAATGAACTCAATATACATATATATTCAAATCAATTACAAAACTAATAATTCTATAAGTCAAGAAGTTTATAACATACAAATTACAAAGCTAATTACATATCAATGACAACTAATTCTTCCATGACCACAGTAAAATAGTTATCCAAATCAGGGTAAAATAGCGGAACATTGGTGAGATTAGTGCCTCAGCTATTTGATTTATTTCAATCTAAGGGTCAAGTTTGGTTCTTGCTAGAGAGAGAGGGAAAAGTTCAGCCGCAAATCCGGGTGAGCCGTCATTAATTTGCGAGACTTGATTTTCTCAAAATATGCTTCATTGATGCGTTAATAATGAGATAAAAGGGGTAGAAAAGTCTTTTAACCATAAAATGTCACTACTAGCAACCCTAGCCGCCCCCCTTATCAAGTTCAAAGTGAAGAAAGAAAAAGAAAATCGGAGCACTGGAGCAGCAACTTGAAGCGGCAACTTCAGATGTGGAATCGAACCTCGGCGGAGACGTGGAGTCGGCGAGTCCGAATAGTAGAGAGAGAGGAAGAGAAGTGTGGGTTGGTGTTAGTGTTTGAGTCTCCCGTAAAATAGAATTTAAACCCTAATTTTTGTTAAATTCAACATAATTTCGGTGACCATCAAGACCGCCAAATGCCCGATATTTAGCGGGACCGATATTTTACACTGAGTTGGTGATTTGTAGGTCGGTTGGCCGCTGATACCCGCCAAGGCGGCGATATATCGGCCGCCAAGGCCGATTATTACTAACACAGGAGAATAGTGACAACAACTTTCATCCGATCACCAAAGAGGGCAAAAAGGAAACTAAATCATAATCCCCAAAATTTACAAGCTGTTCATGTAAAAAAACCAAACATATATATTCATTTGAATATTTAATAAAAATTAAACCACGAAGTTCCTGTTTAAATCTTCTTTAATTTGATATCAATCTTGATGTGTTCCTTTACAAATAGTCGTCTGCTGCATCTACCAGAAAGATTTAAATTACTGAAATTAAAAAAAAGGGTGGAAGAAGATGTAGAAGATCAGATGGAAACAGACACAATTGAGAAATAAAAGACGCAAATTACTAATATTAAAAAAAGATACGTGAAAATGAAGAACATTACCTGCAAATTAACCATTTCAAACCATAAACAGATGCACTCACCCATAAAACAAACCGGCAAGGTCATTCTAGATGCAATCATAACAAAAACAGATGCAACTTCATTAATGTTAGCAACTGAAGGATCCTAAAGTGCAAGTGAAATTTATTTGCAGAAACATTTTATTGCAAACAGAAATTGAAAAGTTTAATTAACTCACATAAACATGATTTTAACAAAGCAAACACCAATTTTTTTTGTTCACCTCTGGACCTGGGAATGAAGCATGGTGCTTCTGATCGATGAAAAACTGCTACTGATCTTGTCGTTTAGGTTACGAAATGAACACCAGTTGGCGAGAACCTTGAAACTCGATGGGAACCTTGAACATGCCCGGTGGTGGGAAACTAATCGGAAAAGGGAATGACAGGAACCTTCAAATCTAGTGCATGAAGTATGCATCAAGATCTACATCTCGACAGATAGGGACCTGATTTCAGATCCATTAAAAATGAAGCATGCACAGGCGATCTACATCCTCGACAGATCGGGAACCTTCACAAGCCACAGCTTTGGAGTTTCGGTTTGACGAGAGAGAGAATAGAATGAACGGTACTTTTGAGAGGAGTTAATGAGGTTGACAGAGATACTTTTAAGATGGACTAATACTTTTAATACTTAACTGGCATTTTAAAAAAGTAAAAATGTTTAATATTAGCCTTCCATTTTATTACTATATATATGTATATAGTATGTATGTATGTATGTATGTATATATGTATGTGTCTATGTATGTGTGTATGTATGCATGTGTGTGTATAAAATCTGCAAGGCTTATGTTATGTGTTTTGACACTTAGAAGTTGGAGTCTGAATGGTTGCTTACAATAAGCCCCTTCTCCTTACTTTTCTGCTCACTTTTTGCTTCTCTGTCTATGACCCTAGAAGTCTTAATCTTGTATTTTTTTTTCTAAACTTTATTTTGGTTTGTTGTTAGATGAAGGTGAACATATTGAATTTATACCAAAGGCAGCCTTTGGAAGAGGTGAGGTGCAAGGAGAACATGAGAGCATGAGTGATGACTCGGGGGTCCGTGGTGATAGCAGTGATTCCGTAGCCCTAGCTACGAGTACTGTCTCCAAATGGCAACTGAAAAGGAAAAGGAATAATCGAAGGTATCCAGAGAGAAAGGTGTCTATGAGTGCAATCCAGTGGATGAGTAGTTTCAAGGAAGAGGATACATCTTATAATGATGATTCAAATATGATAAGCCAAGTGATGGGGGGATACAGATATGGGCCTCTTCATTCTAGCATCAACTGGGAGGAGCCTTGGGAGCAATCAGTTGATCCTCTTCCTGCTGCCGCTGCTGTATATGTGAGTCGTCAATTTGGTGGGAGGATGAAGGGTGGGTCGATGTTGATTGATGTTGATGTAGGGGTTCAATCAGGTTATCAGAGAGAGCATGTACCCATGATTTCCCTCATGAGCAAGTTGAATGACAAGGCAATAGTCGGTCACCCTATCCCAATTGAAACCTTAGAAGACAGTTCAACTGATATCATCATCCTTTCTGCATGTGCATCAGCAGCTGATGACGAGTCATTAGCTCATGACTCAGCACTTCAACCATGGAGGACCGCCAGGAGGACTGCCAAGTGTCGGGTTCCGCGATTATCTACCTTGGAGGAAGAGGAAGAAGAGTATGTAGCAGATGAAGATGGAAAAGGGAACGTGAACCGCAAGTCAAAAAAACTCTTAAAAAGGGCTCAAAGGAAGGCTACTTCATCTTGCAACCAGAAAATAAGAACGCTATCTTCGATAGGTGGGAGCCACCACAACAACCAGCAGCAGCAGCAGAGTATGGATTTGGAGTGTTATAAAGGTGAAGTTGCTGGGGTGATGAAGCCAGAGTCATTGCCCACACCAGTTGCTTGTATCCCAGTTAAATTAGTGTTCAGTAGGTTACATGAGGAGTTGGTTGCCCGCCATCAATAAACATTGTCGTCTCATCTCATTAGGCAGTAGCTACATGTAAATTGTATGTCATAAATAATTGATTCAAGATGCTTACATCTGCCATTGCCGAAGCTGTCTTATTTTTAATTTTTTTTTCCTGGTTTCCAGCATTGAATGTAGTATTGGGTTGTCTTCAATTTGGCAAATATGTTAATGTTTTGGGAAGTGAGGGCTTGATGATGAAGGAATGGAAAAACTGTAAAAGACAATGGATGATTGAACGGTGTCCCATTATATCATAAGCAGTGTAGGTCTGTAGAGTAGGTGACTATGTTTTGTACATTGTATCTTGATTGAGTGAATCTCCCTCCAACTTAAAAAAATATATGAAGTTATTTATAGCTGTAATATTTGTTCTCTTATTTTTATTTTAATCCCTGATTTGAATGGGGGAAAAGTTAAGCAAGATAGTAACCCAGTCGATCGGATGATCTTCTCTCATTTGCAATGTGACAAGGTGAAGTTTGAAAGAAAAAAAAAATCTTGTATGATATGCATGGTAGGCATTCTACTTCGATTCAAGATGACTTGAGCGAATCCAATCGAGGTAACTATATATATGAGATATAATCAGAACTTGACATAATTCCTTTGGTGCCGGCATTTTGTTGGAGGTCAAGGTAATCTTACGACAGCACAGGAGCCTAGGTTACTACTACTACTACTTATTGAATGGGGGAACTCTTACATGAAATGTCGAATAGAGACCTTCCATCAGATTAATTGTCACACTAACACTGCTGCTTTGCCTTTTATGTGACTATATATGTTTGTGATGTGAACATTACGTGATATTATTGCTATATAACTTAATTATGGGAAACTTGTTTGCATGTGTTTAATGACAGTGAACTGAGAAACTATATTATTGATTGTTTACAATGAATGAATTATGTAGTAGATAAATCATGTGAATTATTTGTATTATTGTTTATTAAATGAGATTATTATGGAGTTCTCCTGAAAATGAAAGAAAACATCATGGAGTATACTCGATTATGGAGTATATATTAATTATGGAGTTAAAATGAAGGAAGGTCCAATACATATGTTATTGGTCTCCAAATACAGATTACGAAGTACAATTACACAGTTATACAGTGGTATAGAGTTATTACCATGGAATACGGAGATCACCATTTTTATGTGCTACCGTAAATCTAAAGTAAGTATGCTCACTAAGCATAACTATAACGCCAGTTTTTTTAAACATGCAACAAGGAAATAACGATAATAATGTATTAAAAGGGGCAACAAGTGGCTCGAGTAATATAAAAACAGTTTTCCTTTAGAGTTGCACAAAACTCTCTTGTATGTCCACTTGAAAGCTTCATCTCCCACAAATCCTAAAAAGGAAACAACAAAAGAAATAAGCTAAAAGTCCAGTGAGTAACTACACCATGTATACAAATGATAATAATTAACATGTAAATATTATTTCATCGGGTTGTGCCACTCACCCCTCTGTTTTATCACTCATGCATCTCATTTGGCGTCTCATTTGCCACTTAGGCATATGGTGTAAACAAGTATACACATTTTGCATATATGCATGTATGTATCACATGCTCTGTTATCTTACACATAGTCATATTTGACATGCTATAATTATCACAACTATGGCTACTCACACAATGTGTATATTCTACCTTTTTTTTAAGAGGTTGTATATTCCTATGAATTCATTTAACTAATCCCAGGCGTTTATACATTGATAGCATTACATGTTTTTTTAAACCAAATTCATGGCATACATGTATTGAAGCATGTCATCATCATAACACAACTAAATGCTACTCCCCTTGGCGTCTAAGTCTAAGAGACTTGGCATCTAGCATAGGTATCTTCATGCACAAAAACAGGATCTTGATAGGGGAGGGTTCAAACGAGAACTGTTTTTCGTACGAGAACTGTGAGAACTAATCTCGTCCGTTCCTTGGATATAGGAAGTTCATGGATGGAGAGCGTGGAGGGGATCAAGTGTGGCAGGGTGCATGTGAGGAATTCATGGGTGGGCAATGACATTAAAGGAGGGGAAATTGGCCAGCTCAGATTGGTTCTCGCAGTTTTCGTACGAAAAACAGTTCTCGTTTGAACTTTTGCCTATATATATATCAACAACAACAACATTACCCAATCCCACAACAGCAGGGTATGGGGAAGGTAGAATGTAGACAATCATACCTCTACCCGTATGTAAAGAGACTACTTACAGGAATTGACCTCCGGCAACAAAGAAAAAAAACTAAAAACTAAAAAAAGGAAAAAGAAGAGCCACTAAAAAGAAGTAAAAGTCAAATATAAAAAGCTTTTTTAGGCATAAGAGCTTTTTTATGCCTAAGACCTTATAATATATATATATATATATATATATATATATATATATATATATATATATATATATATATATTATAAGGTCTTAGGCATAAGAGCTTTTTTAGCTACTAGTATTTATTTAGTTAAAAAATATAAAAATCATCTAACAGTCACTTTCAGAAAAGAAGATGCTGATAACCTAAAAAGTGAAGAAAATAAAGAGAAATAGGAGGATTGTAACAAATAGAAATGAAAATGAAGTTTATACCTTAATCCTCTTTGACTCTGCAACAAAACCCAAAATAGCAGATAGGAGCCCTAGAAACCCAGCTACCGCACACACCACCACCATCACTTTGCCTTTTCCATCCATCTAATATTCTAATCTTAACCCAACTTCACCTGATTGATTCTAATGAATGCCACACCCACGACGTATGAGTTGCAAACCAACTTCAATCTAAATTTTATCTTTGGAAATAAGAAAATATGTTATCGAGCGTTTTAATCGTATTGTTGGGAATATGATCTCATCAGTTGAAATTTGATGAGACAAAGTTAAGTTTGTAAGATGTGTTTTAAATATAACTTAAACAGAATTATGAGACTTGATCAGACTAAGCACTTATAGTGTTTCAGACTGAGCACAAACTGAATATAAGCTGAGCATATATTTGATCAGCTTAGACTATATCTTAGTAAGATTATCAATGTGTTTGATAAGTTGTGTATGTCACCTAAGATATAGGTTGAGTATTCAGCTTCATGTGTTTCGAGCTGAGTGACTCGGCGTATATACTGGTCAACTCAACAGAGTTGCTAAATAAGTTCTAGCTAACTCTTATGACTTCCAAAGATGAGTTAATCATTATATGTGTTAGTACATGTTTGTTTTTGGGTTTGTTCTCGAAGAATTCAGCTTGATGAGTTTCAAGCTGAGTAACCCAGTCCGACTAAAAGAAGTCAGTTTAAGAGAATTTAAATATGTTTTAAATTCTTTTTATCTCTCTATATCTTTGGCAAGGATAAGAAGGTTCCAAAATCAAGATTGAAAATTCAAGACTCAAGATAAGAAGATTCAATATTCAAGATTCCGGGTTATCTGTTAGTTTGTTAGCAGATTAGGATTAGTTCTAGTTTGTAAGGATCCGTAGGAACATGATTATAAATACTTATCTCCTCATAAATTTAGAGGTAGGACTACTATTCATCGAGTTACAGAGCCAAAACTCAAGTCTCACCTCAACATTGATCGTATGTGTTACGAGTCTTGATTCACTGTTTGTCAGTTCAACGTGATCAAGAAACTCACAGATTGCTAATTTGTTCGTGTGTTCGAATCTTCACATCTGTTGTGAAGTTGGTAAGTATTTAGTCTGTGATTAAATCCTGTTTAGAGAGTCGTCCTGTATCTATAATCACAAGTTGATTATAGATAGCAATGTTTGAAAGATTGAGAGATTTAATTTACATTAGGTATTTACATATCAAGTGTTGTTTACTTGATTATTCTTGTAATCATCTTATTATTAATGAAAAGCAAAGCATTCGATTGTTTGTGGTTTGATGTGTGTTAACACTTTTTATTGATTTGTTCAATTTTTCACAGAAAGTGTTGGTCCGTTAGTGAGAAGGTCAACAAGCAAGTAATGTATAGAAGGGGCGGAGGTTGTACAACAGTTGTTCATAGGGTTGGCAAAATTGGAACATACGTGGTTTATTTTGTTTAGAAAGCGTGGGAGAGAAAATATAATGTGCGTATTACCCTTCTAACAGATGTGCCATGTGTCAAACCCTTCTCCTTACCCTTTTTATCTTAATTTTCTTTTTATTTGAACCTAATTCTAGAGGAGAGATCCGGTAAGAACATATTTTAAGGTGAGAACGGTAAGAACACTTGTAGGTCAATCATTTAATTATATGAATAAAATCTATAAACTCAACATACCTTAATTAAACCAAACAATTAAAATTCAACATACCTTAATTAATTAAACCAAGTTAAATATCTACTATAAATAAAGATAATACAAAAGCTATAAACTATTTTCACTCTCATTTGATCTGGCTCCCTGATTCTCTCTCTCTATAGAGATATATACACACACCATTTAGTGTATGGTAATTGTTAGGTGTAATGTTCGATAGGCAATTAATTAATTAAAAAGCATCTCAACCTCAAATTAATTCAACTAGATTCGATCTATGTGATCGATGTCACACTTTGATCGGGTCGCCCCTTTGTTTCGATCAAATAACCAATAATAAATAAATTAAGAAATTAATGAATTTGCTGATGGATCAAAAGTATGTACGTAATGATAATGAATGAATGAATGAATGGCAGACTTGGACAGAATTAGCAAAGAGAGGTTGTTATCTCGGAAGCAGGCATCATCAGCAGCAGCAGCAGCATGGTTTGATGATAATAGCAACGTAGAGAAAGCGTCGGTGGTGGATGGAATCAGCAGATTTCGGGAAGATGTTGGGGTGTTTCTTGTCAAGATTTACGAAATGGGTCGGTCAGACCCGAGGCAGGTTATCTTTGCTGTTAAATCAGGGTTGGCATTAGCTTTTGTTTCGATTCTCATATTTTTTAAGGAACCGCTTAGTTACATCAGCCAATATTCCATCTGGGCAATCCTCACTGTCATCGTTGTATTCGAATTCAGCATTGGTACGTAACTAGCAACTTGTTCGATCATTTAGCTTATATATATATATATATATAAAATAAAATCGATCTAGGTATATATATCTTCTTAATTAATTTATTAAAAACAACTCTAATAATAAATAATATATATAGGAGCAACCCTGAGCAAAGGATTTAATCGTGGTTTGGGGACATTTTCGGCGGCAATACTTGCACTGGGAATTGCTCAAGTGTCGGTGTGGGCTGGGGAATGGCAAGAAGTTGTAGTTGTCATCAGCATCTTTATAGCAGGTAGGTAATTAAGCATAACTAATGAACTAATTAATTAGCTAGTTTTATGTATTAATTAGTGTGTACGTGTTGATTAAAAAATATATAATTAGGTTCTGTTTCAAGCTATGTGAAATTATATCCATCAATGAAGCCATACGAATACGGATTCAGGGTTTTTATGTTGACATTTTCGATAGTACTCGTCTCTGGAACTTCACATTTTTTTAGAACAGCAGTTTCTCGACTGTTATTAGTTGGAGTCGGGGCAAGCGTATGTTTGATTGTAAATATATGTATCTATCCAATTTGGTCGGGTGAAGATTTGCACAAATTGGTTGTCAAGAATTTCAGGGGTGTTGCGACTTCATTGGAAGGTACGTACGTACCTACCTACGACATATATATACGTACGTATGCATGCAACTGGATCTAATTAATTAATATGAATATAATTTGAGTAGAATGCGTTATGAGTTACCTGCAAAATGTGGAATATGAGAGGATACCTTCAAAAATCCTAGTATACCAGGCCACCGATGACCCCCTTTATACCGGATATAGAGCAGCTGTCCAGTCTACAAGTCAAGAAGATGCGCTGGTACGTTACGTAGGCTAGCTAGCTAGCTTGTTTAATTAATTTCTCGATCGATCAATATAATATCAAGTAGTAAATGGCCGGTTGCATGCAGTTGGGGTTTGCAATTTGGGAACCTCCCCACGGGCGTTATAAAATGTTGAGATATCCATGGGCTCAATTTCTCAAAGTTAGCGGTGCATTGAGACACTGTGCTTTTATGGTTATGTCAATGCACGGCTGCATACTATCAGAGATACAGGTACCCACGCACGTACTTTAATCGATCTATTTCTCCGGCCGGTCATCTTATATATATATATATATATATATACATTTCTATGTAATATATATTCTTGTTTTTTATATATATGTGCATGTCGTACGTAGGCCGCACCTGAGTTGAGACTGATGTTTAGAAACGAGATTCAAAGGGTCGGGATTGAAGGTGCCAAAGTACTGCGAGAGCTAGGAAACAAGTTAGAGAAGCTGGAAAAACTAAGCCCTGGGTTTGACCTGCTTGAAAAGGTACACGAGGCTGCAGAGGAGTTGCAAATGTTGATAGATGAAAAATCATACCATCTTGTCAAGTCGGAGAAATGGGCAGCTGCTAGAAGACCCAAAGAGTTTGAAGATCCTGATCAGCTTCAGGATTTGAAAGACGAGGAAACATCAACCAACGTTGCTGCTGCTACCAGAATAGATTCCTTGTCGTCAGTAGCTTCTTTGAAGCCATGTCCCTTGAGTCGTCTTCATATCACAAATATTTCCATGAATATTATTAATAACTCTTCTGAAGAGCAGTTACATTGGCCTTCACGTCTCTCCGTTCTTGGGGACGCCATTCTTAATGAACGTGAGGTAAGAACATATGAGAGTGCAAGTGCTCTGTCTTTGACCAATTTCACATCTTCCTTGATCGAGTTTGTTGCAAGGCTTCAAAATCTGTTGAACTCCTACCAAGAGCTTAGCGAAAAGGCTAAATTCTCAGACCCAACAAATTAATTCCATCCAACGTATATACGTGCCTCCCTCGCTCGCTCGCTGGCTTCAACCTAGCTAATTAATTAGTTTCTGGCTCGATATAGCTGATGGAGTTAGCTGATGGATATATATATATATATCCTTGCATTAATTGCTTATCAATCTTTGTCTCTCGATCGATCTTTGTTATGGAAGTACATTAACTAAGTAGTTCTTATTTTGATCCGTCGTCTTCTTCATTTTTCAGTTCTTTGCCTTAAATTTATTTTCAACAGAATTTGTCAAATGTGATGCTTAATTAAGGAAAAACTCTATTCATTCACTTAGACATGCATGAAGGAAAAACTAAACATTCGTGCAGGCATGACACACATGTGGGTACGTACAATATTACTTGACCTGCCAACAATTAAGGAAACATAAGTATGATAACAATATAAGTATGATCTCACTCATTACCTTCTTCCTCTAGGCCTAACTATGGGCCGACTTCATTTTAAACGCATATTAATATATACTTTCCTCCTTGAAAGGGGTTTTCTCTTCAAGGCCTAAAGTCCACTAGAGGAGTCATGTCCTGATTCAAGAAGAAAGAACTTTAAAGAGTTACATTGGTAAAAAAGTTAACCTCAATTAGGTCTATATATGTTTATATTAACCAAATTATGAGCTTTCTCCGAAGTTGAAAAGAAAACGTGATTAAAGGGATGAAAACGCGTGCATAGTATTTACATACGACAACTCTGACACACCTTCACTGTTTTGGTCATATCTCCCTCGTATGTTCTAAAAATAAGACAATCCAACATTATAATAAAAGTAAACACTTCCATAATCCATACACTTAATCGTTCATTGTATGCTAAGATAGTTTATGACAATCTGATAGGGATTGAAAACTGAATATAGAACAAATGCTACTAGCTAACCGATTATAAAACATATTGATATAGGAACAATAACACTGAAATTGAATAAAAGATAAACCCAATCAACCATAAATGAAAGATTGATCCAAGGATACTCCCTGTCTCGATAGCCAAAGGCTATGAGCCAACAACTTACTAAGTGATATCGCGATTTTTAGATATAAATTTAATGCGATATTTAATTATTTTTGGATAAAAATCATGGAAATATGTTAAATATATGTTTAATATCATTATATATTCTTTTCCAGGTTCAAATTCGGGATATTTGAGGATATATATGGATAAAAAAGGCTAAAATCGAGATAAGCATGAAAATCCCGAAATTCTGGCCGAGCAGCGCGTTAGCGGCGCTAAAGCCTTCCGCGTCGCGGCGCTAAACCCGGGTTCGCGGCTTGAAGTCCCTGTTTCCAGCCTATATATATATTCGATCCTATCTTCGGTTTGGCAGCTTTGGGTTCCGACTTTTGAACCCTAAATCATCAGAAAACACCATTAGAGAGTAGAGAAGACTTGGAGCAAAGCTTTGGAGCATTGGAGCTTTATTTTGAAGATTAAAAGTGAAGATCATTCGGCTTTTACGGTTTTTATGTTCTACTTCATCATGTTCTTCTTGTTTCTTAATTTCCAGAAGTTTAGAATGTTGAATCTTGGCTAAATCTTCTGTTTTCCTCCCTAGAGGAGATGAAACTCATGTAATGGCTTAGTTTAATTCATGGTTTTTGATACTTTATTCATGTTTGTTCTTGGTTTTGCCTAATCTATGTTTATCCATGCTTATGAGTCTTTCTTGATTGCTTAGAATCTGATATTTATGTTTTGAGAGACCACTTGAATCATAAAGTTTGCATCTTGATTATCTAGGACCAATAGGTGATTGAGGAATAGTGATTGATTAATCCTATGTTTTTGAGCAATTAAAGTTAGAGTCTTTTGCATGTGATGTCCATATAATGACCATTTATATGTTAGTTTGATGTTTTGTTGATCATACAAACATTAGGATTGTGGCTTAATCTGTTAATCGAATTAATTGATAATTAAACTATTTAATTGCACTTTTGACCATAAAGGTAATTGATTAGGTTAATTAGACGATTATGATTGGACCAAGATTATAATCACTTTAGAAATCGATGCATGAATATTAAAAGTATCATTAGCTTATCTTGCCATGAATTTATTGCCATGAAATGAGTTGAGTTGAATCTAGGGAGGGAACATCTTCATTATTATTTAATTCTCCGAGTTAATCGCTTCTTTGTCTTGTTTGCATGCTTTTAGTGTTTTTAGATAGTTTAGTGGTTTGATTGGTTCCAAGTTCATACTTTTACAACAAATCCCCCTTTAATTGCTTTCTTTATTTTCTTGTCATTAGTTTAGATTTAATTGCTTTTTAGTTTAGTTTAGATTAGTTTAGTTTGTTTAATATTTAAATCATTATAATCTTATCAAATCACTCACGTTCCCCTTGAGTTCGACACCCGTGCTTACTATTATACTATAAAAACCGATTAGGTACACTTGCCTATTCGTGTCGTTTTTGGTACAATTTAATACGGATTTATAAATTTAAAACTAGTACGCTTTACGCACGTCACTAAGCTAATCTCTCTAATTTCTGCCTATCTACCAATGAGCTCACCTCCCTTATTTATAGTTTTTTTACCTCTAACTAACCATTCATCATATTACAATAATGCCCCTTCTAGAACCCACTATCCATTCCCTATCATTACTCCTGCCTTCGAAAAAGTCTTGTCCTCAAGACTTGCTTCCAAACGAGGCCAATAATCCGGTGGTTTTCCCGGAGGTAAATCGTGAATCCGAATTTTCTCAAACAAACCATAGTCCCCAGTAACAAGAGCTTGGCACAAACTCTTGGAGACCCCTGCATAAAACTGGTCATCAACAAAACATACCCATCCATCATGAAAATATGAGTTTCAATGTCATTTTTTACCCAAACGGTGAGAGCTGCATCAACCGTCCTTGGCTGCCAAGTCGAAGTGAATCTTTTGTTCATAACTGGAGTAGGTGGTACCAAGCTAATTGATTTTTGAGGCTTCACCTTCACCACTATATTCTTCCTTTGATAATCAACATTTGAATTTTCTTTCTCACTTATTATTGGTGTCGGGTCTACTACTGGGAAATCAACATCTTCCTTTCCGTTGCGATGATTGATGCTCATTGAAGATACAACTGAAATTTCCCCCTCCACTGGAGTTTTCTGATGCAATTCACCGCCAATGTTACCACTTGCACCACTAGAAACGTGTTGCAGACCTTGATCCTTCATCCATGCCATCATGAATCTACGAAATTTAAACTCTTCCACACGATCAGCTTCTAAAATCTTCAGGGCAACCTTGATTTCTTTCATATTTGATTGCAAGTGTTGAATTGATACCTCTTGTTGATCCAAACGTTGCTGAACAGAGCGAGTTTCCATGATTGATTTCCGAGATGGAAATGTGAAATGGAACAAATCTTAAATCGATAGTGAAGGTCAGGGCCAAAAATTGAATCGCAAACGAGAAAACCTGAAATAGCGACAGCTATAAATGGGAACCGATAATGAATCGGCAATTGCAACGATCGATAGCTGAAACCGATGGCTGGGGAAAGACTGATTTCCAAATCGCGAGACTAAAAACGAAGGGTTCCAATTCGATGCTTCAATATTACGAGACTAAAAGTGAATTAGAAATTTAATCAGAAATCGAGAGGAACTTGCAATAATCCCAAACCGACAACACACCATTGAACAGATCGATCACAGAATTTGAGTTCAAAAATTGACGTTGAACAGAGCAAATCGAGAGCAGCAAAAACGGCAAATAGCTAGAACAGAAATTGAAGCGGAAATTGGAAAACGATTATGGTAACATGGAGCAGCAGCGATACATACCTAATCGAGACTGCAAATCGGGGTTTGAGGAGAGATCGAAGCTTCAATTGGATTGAAACCTGTCGACTGTCGGTAGGTTCCAAATCGGCATGTCAAGTTTCCAAATCCAAGGTTTCCAAATCGACACTTACCAAATCTGTAGGAAATTTCCAAATCGAGAGTTTCGTAATCTGCCATTTCTAAATCCGCACCTTCCTAATTGATAGTTTCCAATTCCGACAGTTGCCTAATCGATCGAAGTTTCCAAGTCAAACAACTTACCAAATCGAACTCAGTGATTAAAAAAACATCAGAAAATAGAAATCGCGAGGCTGAATATCGATCAGACAGAGAACAGAATGTGAATGTCTGAAATTGAAATCGTAGTGGTAGAGCGATGGCAGGTCGGACCAATGATAGGGATTGAAAATTGACTATAGAACAAATGCTACTAATCGATTATAGAACAGATTGAGATAGGAACAATAACACTGATCATATTACAAGAATGTCTCTTCTAGAACCCACTATCCATTCCCTATCACAATCAAAGATATAAATCTTGTATACAATATTAGTTTTCTATATAGTTAGTTTAGTTTAGATTGGGTTTGGTGTTTCATATTTGTTTTTAGTTTAAAAATCTTCTATATCTTAAGTATCATTTTCACAGTAGCTGCGTCAAGCTTAACAGTTATTGGCCTTCTTTTTCTTTCAAGATAGGGGGAATTCAAAATTCACACTTGGGATAGCTTTTGAATAAAAGATTAGAAAGCTGCTGCTTCTCATTCACATACTAGAAGCTCTGTACTATGCTTATGCTCGTTCATTGAATTAAAAAGTATTCTTGTTTTGCTTTAGCTCCAATTTAATTTATTTTTACTTTTTTGCAATAACACAAGGTACTTTTGTAACAAGCTGCAAACATTGAGGTATGGAAGTCTATAACTTGAATGATATAACAGGCAGGCAATCAAAAGCTTCCTCTGGATCACCAAAGATGTCTCATACTTTTCTGGCAGACATCCCACCAGTAGCCGTACATGTCTCTAGTGTCAGGTTGTCACTTGTGTTTTTCTTCAACATTATTGCCGCTGTCTTTACCATCTTCAGTAACACCCGACTTACCCTCCAATTCTCTCTCTTTTTCTTTTTCATTTCACTACCATTTTCCAGATCCATATTTTCTTGTTCCATGAAGATGACAAAATATCAGATTCCAGGCTGTCTATTGGTAATTTCTCACTTGCTTTGACATTGCTGCTTTGATTCAGCTGCAGCTTCCTTTTTGTCTTTTACTCCTCTCCTTAGCGGCAGGTTCCAGCTTCTTCTTTGGTTTTCCTCATAACTTCAAACATGTTCATGCTTTCATCCACTCTACTTATCTCTACTCTTATGCTTCCTTCAACCAATTGCAATGTTCCACCAGTTCCATCATGTTTCTTGTTGCAATCAACACTCGTCTCACCTGACCCGCTACCATTCACCTTCTTCTGCTTCAAGTTTTACCACCCTCCTCTTTGTATGCTTTTTCTAACTAGCGCTGTTACAGGTTCTTGCTGATTGTTTGATAATCCCATTTCTTTTGTTGGAACTTCTTCAACACGCATAGTATTCTCATTAATCTTTTTTGTCCCTTGCTGCTGCTACTGCAGCATTATTCCATCCTCTGATTCATGCTCCACAGCCCTGTTTTGAGCTGCTGCTCCACTAACCCCAACTAAATGTACTTGAGCTTCCAGCTTATCACCTCTTACCCTCTTCGTTCTCAGCTTTCTTTTAGGTTCCTCACCCAATGACAGTGATGATTCACAGTCCCTGGTTAATGGTTTACCATTTACCTGATGCTTCTCTCTTTGTGTTTCCTCAATGATAACACCATCCCAGCTGTGATTTCTTGTTGTTTAGCAATCGCGCCGAATCATGCTCTACTTGGTTTGTTGATTTCATAACATTAAAACCTCAATTCCCCTTAAGTACTAAATGTAGTTGAGCCTCTGAATTTCCATGTATAGTATTATTCTGCTTTCCATCTGCAGCTCCATTATCAGTACTCATCTCATCCTTGCTGACATCTTGCTTCGGAGCCATTTCCAGCTCTACATCTTGTTTCCTCTTCTTCTTTTGGCTTTTCCTGGAATATGTAGAGGGCTAAAAACACGCATCAAGCTTTGTATCTATAACTTATAAGCTTGAATAAATGCAGCAGCGGCAGCAAATAGAGCAGGGACAGGCCCTAGTGGAACAAAGTACTACATGTTACCCAAAGAAAAAAAATTACCTTGCAGAAACGATTTATTGTGATACCTTTGTTGGATATCAAAGAGCTTATCTCACTATCTTAATACACTCACGAAGAAGAAAATAAACAAAAGAAAA
Source organism: Pulicaria dysenterica (assembly GCA_947179395.2). Lineage (NCBI taxonomy): Eukaryota > Viridiplantae > Streptophyta > Magnoliopsida > Asterales > Asteraceae > Pulicaria > Pulicaria dysenterica. The sequence continues at coordinate 73,315,831 of OX359295.1, read as the reverse complement.
ACAGAAGAAAAAACGCAGCCACAAAAGAACTACATTTTGATATATCTTCACTCTACATAAAACTAGATACAAGAATGCTTAAATAGGCAATGAAAAATAGCAACCAAAAACTATCTTAAATCAAGGAAGGACGTGGGTACATCTGCCCACATCATCCAACTACAACCCACTAACTTTTGCTAGGAACATGGGATAGTACAACTGTAAAGCAAATAAACGGTTACAGCTCACTTTGCATGCATGCACTATTCCCTATTCTATCTCCTTAATACCCGGTCAAAGAAAGGACTAAGTAAGTGACCCATGGATTACCCACTGGACCACAAACTGATCCATGACCCGTTGATTTGATCCACTCCATGGACTTAACCCATCAAGATTACCCAACAACCTTTGGTGTTGTCGTTGCATGCCAAGAGACAGATGGACGCGGGCCATCTTGGAATCTTAAGATCTGATAGCACAGGAAAAATTTTGGTTTTCAAAGTAGAGTTTAGCCCAAGCATTAGACAGATTCAATTTGTACAACATACTAACGAACAAGAATAGATAACCAAGAATACATCAAGATAAAAAGCTATAACACACACAATATAAGTATATGCATACCTTAGGAGGCATTATTACGCCACGGGGAAGCTTAGGAATGTGAGCATGAGAAGGACACTTATGATTGACTGATCGATCTGTAATACAATATACGGAACACAACACTTGTTAGGAAATCACAAGATACTACCCGTACACTTGTTGCATTTAGATATGAATAAATATACATCACAATATCTGGTTTGTATCTCAGCTTGCCAACAACAGGTGAAGGTACATTGCAGGGGCAAACAGGTATATCAGAGATGCACAGATATCCATTCATCCCGCCACTGCACGGCAAATTTGCAAGTATCCATATAAATGGCTTACAAGAACAGTTAAACCTCGTCTACTTCACAACTTCAAGTTAAATTTGTTGTTCCCGTAAGATTTAGTGAGCAAGAAACCATAGATTTAAGATCACAAAAAAGGAAACCTTTCATGCCTCTTAAGGATTGTCTTCAACTCTAGTCTGACTCAAAACGGAAAAAGCGGCAACAAAAAGGTAATTGAATTTATTCTAATGCCAATAATTTAATCAGAAAGAGCACAGTCTTGTAAGCAAAGACTTTGTCTTTATAGATCCACATTATAATGGTCACATTCATCAAGCAAGGATTTAAGAGCGTTGCAACAGTGGCACAAGTGAAAGACGTGGGAATTCCATCATACCATATTTCCCCTGGAGAGTTACTAGATCTTCACTATACAACAGATTTATTTTTATTTATTTCTAGAAGTAAAAGATTAATATTGATAATGTAGGATGTTCCTGTGAAAGAGATGCCGATGACAATCGCACAAGTTTATGCCAAAGAGTAAAAAAAAGGGGTTCTCTTGTCGATGATTACTGATGGTCCCAAACACGACATTAACACACGAAATACCAAGTTCTCATCTTTATTACTTGAATAAACTGTACATATTGGCACCCAAATGGGCACTCCGAACCACACAATCTTAGCATTATGTTCATCTATATATAGGCCTCAAAGTGCGAGAAGCAATCGTACCCTCTTATTTGTATATGATTTAATTGCTTAGATTTCTTATTTTTTTATTTTTTATTCAAAAGGGTATAGTAATAAAAAAAATATTCTCTTTCTAATCTATTTCCCTCTTATAATTTTCTCTCTCCTAAAATATTTAAACAAAATAAATTAAAAATTATGTAGTTGTAAATCACTAATTTTACGGTGTTCAATGATGAACACAACCAAAAATAATTACGAGTTTTTGATTATTAAATGCTATGTTCATTACACTGTGTTCACTAATAAACTTTTATATTGTTTAATTATTAATTTTTTTCTCTCTTTTAAATCTTTATGTTTTGTGTGTATCATTTATTCCCCAATATCATAAATGGTTGTTTTTTATTGAACAACATAGTGTACTCCATAAATAACCTTTATTTCTGTGTGCATTACTGAACAACCAATTGTTCTTTATCTTCATTTTTCTGTGTTCATTAATTAACAACTCATAACAAAGAATCGTTCGTTATCTCCAATTTCCTTTATTCATTAGTTAACAAACCATAACAAACAAATTGCTCTTCATATCTATTATTGTGTGTTCATTAGTTGACAACCCATAAACAATCAAGACTAAGGAACTAAAACTAAACAAACAATACAACTTTCTTAACACTATTAATCAGTATTGAATAATCTTTAAACTAAAAATTAAAACTAAAAATATTAAACATTTCATCTAATTACAAATTAAAACCAAAAACCTAAATTAATATAGTAACATCGGGTAATCAAACAACTAAACTAAACAAACCATTAACATTTCTTTAAGATGAACATTATTAAATAACACACATTCGAACAAAAGGCATAACACAAATCTATGAAGAAGGAAAAACCAGATCCATGAACTTAAGTGGGAAGCAGATCTATGAACTTGGAAACAAAAACGTAAACTTGAACCCAAGAAAAAAAAAAACAGATCCTTCAACCTTGGTGTAGATCGGCAGTTGGTGTCGTTAGGTAGAGGCGGAGTTAGGTGGTGGCGATGAAACTTTAAACGACGGCGTTTGTGTGGTACCAGCAGCGGCGTTAGGTAGTGGCGGCAATGAAGCCCTAAACGACGATGATTTGCTCCTTGAGGGTGGCGGCGACGTCGATCAGGTGGCGGGGGAGGACCTCAGATGGCAACAATCGGCAGCGGTTTGGTGACAAGGACAGTGGTATGTGGCGGTGATATGCGGCAGCCTGGAAGCCTTTGGGGAGAAAAAGAACCATATTTGTAGAGTGAGAGAGAGAGAGACTTGGGTGTTTTGAAAATGTAGAGAGAGAGAGCACTACAAGAAATAGAGGTATTTGCGGCGACAACTTTTTGCGGCGACATACGTCGCCGCTAAAGACTTGCTAAACGACAAAAATGTGGGCCCTCTCCATCTGACACTTGGGTGTTTTGAAAATAAGGTAGATGGAGATATAGTAGGAAGAGACCGAGAAAAGTATATTTTTTTAATAATAAATTAATTTAGATTTCCTCTTTTTGTAATGTTAAAATGACCTTTATGTCCTCTATTAATTTGTTAATTACATTAAGGTTTAAAATATTTACTAAAATGTCACAATAAATATTAACCATTGATTTAATCATCTTATGGTCTAGATTTGTTCTCATACTTTTCGTAAATAAGATACTTATCACATGAACCTACACACACACACACACACACACACATATATATATATATATATATAGGGATGAGATATACTACAAAGAAGCTTAATCTACAAAGGGTAAGGAGAGATCCTAACCATTGGATCACCCCAAAGTCAAGATCAAAAAAGTCAAAAAAAACGTATTTAAAATATATTAAAAAGGTTATATTTGTAAAATCAAACCCAAAAAGTAAGATTACGGTTACGGAAGAACAGGGATTAAAACCCACGATTAAAACAACAAAAACACTAAATCATGATGCAGAAATGCAACCCAAATCAGATTATTAAACCTTAAATCGAAGATTGAATCACAGAAGCAAAACAAATAGAAGAAAAAGAATCACGAACTTCAGTTGTGCATCCGGGACGGGTGAACGGCGATTGTGATTAGGCCTGTAAACGAACCGTACGAACACGAACGAGGGCATGTTCATGTTCGTTCGTTTAATTTTAACCGAACACGAACACGAACACGAACGGTTAACCGAACGAAAATTCTTGTTCGTGTTCGTTCGTCTAAGAAATGAGGATGTTCGTGTTCGTTTGTGTTCGTTCATTTAAATGCTAAACGAACATAAACGAACGTAAACGAACATAAACGAACGGTTAACGAACGTGAACGAACATGAACGAACATGAACTCATAACTGAACATAAATGAACATAAACGAACATAACTGAACATAAACGAACACAAACGAACACAAACGAACAGAAATTCAGAACTTAAAACAAACGATTCTACACAATAATACAAACCCTTGTTTTTATTAGTTTACTTATTTACTTTTTATAAATACAACTTAATTTAAATGAAATATAATCTTAATTATCTAATTACAGATTATAAATTATAAATATATATGTATTATATAAATATACGAACGAACGACCATAAACGAACGACCATAAACGAACGGTTCACGAACATAAACGAACAGATAATCGAACGGTTCATGAACGTAAATGAACGAACGAGAGCCTTGTTCATGTTCGTTCGTTTAACTAAACGAACGAAAAATCTTGTTCGTGTTCGTTCGTTTAATAAACAAACAAACATAAACGAACTTCCCGCCAAACATTTTCACGAACGGTTCATGAACGTTCGGTTCGTTTACAGCCCTAATTGTGATGAACAACAACACGATGGAGTACCTGCTACAACAGATGCACACAAACCGCAGAAACCCTAAGTCGACGGCGGTGGTCACTGGCGTTGATACACAACCACGGAAACGATGCACAACGACGGAAACGATGCACAACCACGGCAGATCTGAACCAGGCGGCGCACCAAACCGTGGTTCGATTTCGATTACAGTGGTTGTGGGTTTCGATTTCGGTTTCGATTACCTTGGTTGTGGGTTTCGAAATATGGGGGCACCGTAGATCTACGGTCACACATCAGGGCTTGGTAGCAAGTTAAGGAGAAAGAACATCGCCGGAGCAGGGACGGCGGAGGGGGCAGGGACGGCAGAGATATGCGATTAGGGTTAAGGGAGCAGGAAACGATCTTGGTTGGGAAAGAGACGTAAAAGGAGACGTGGGGTATAGGAGGAGAGAGAATAAATTTCTAAGATACCTATTATGTCCTTATTCACATTTTTAATTAAAAAGGACACGTGTCAAGCCTATAATTCACCTTACCCTTTTTACCCTAAAACTCTTTTTATTTGATCCTGATTCTATATATATATATATATATATATATATATATATATATATATATATATATATATATATATATATATATATATATCTCGTTCGTTTTAAAATTTTAACAAAAAATGATCATAACTCGTTCGTTTTTAAAATTTTAACAAAAAAATTATATCATTAGTTTCAGTTTTTCGTCCTCTTTCAAACAAGACCGTACTTGATATATTTCTAAACTTTTTTTTTTCTGAAACGCAAAGTTTGCATTTTGAGCTGGGTTCAATCAAACCCAAAATGCAAAATCCGTAGTTTGCATTTTGAGTTGGGTTCATTCAAGCCCAAAATGCAAAATTCGTAGATGCTGGATTCATTCAAGCCTAAATGCAAAATGCAAAATCCGTAATTTGTATTTTGAGCTGGGTAATTCAAACCTAAATGCAAAATGCAAAAAAACGAAAACGCAAAACATAAATATGCAGGTCATCTAGATGCTTACAAAATGCAAAAAATATGAAATGCAAAATGCAAATCCAAACATGATTCAATGAAAATACGCCCAAAATGCAAAAATACACATTCAACCCAAAATGCAAAATCCGTACATAACACTACATTCTGCCCAAAATGCAAAAAAAATTCGTGTTAATAAAAAATTTAGAAAAATATGGGAAGAGTGATCTTGTTTGAAATAGGATTAAAAAATTAAAAGATTGGTATAATTTTTATGTTCAAATTCACAAAACTTAAAAAGTTATAACAATTTAAAATTTTGGGGGTTTTTTTTTTTACAATCGAGTTTGTTGGGGGGGGGGGATTTTCCATTTTTACCCTTTCTTCCTAATTCAATACATCATAATTACAGTTTTGCCATCTTTGATCTCATCCATTGATTTTGATGGTCTAACGATCCAGATTTGTTCTTTAGGTTCTTTGTTTAAGCATAGGTTCTTTATTGATCCAATTTATATATATATATATATATATATATATATATATATATATATATATATATATATGGGAAGGTTCATGCGAGAACCGTTGTTAATGCGAGAACCAATCTCGGCCGTTCCTTTGATATGGGAAGTTTCATGGATGGTGAGCGTGGAGGGATAGAGTGTGGCAGGGTGAATGTGAGGAATTCATGGGTGGGCAATGACATTGGAGGGAGAATTGGACGGCTTAGATTGGTTATCGCGCTAACAACGGTTCTCGCATGAACTTTTGTCTATATATATGAATATATATATATATATATATATATATATATATATGAATATTTAGGTGAGAATGAGATAACAAATTATAGCATTAATAAAATTTTGATCAATTAGATCTAACAACCGTAATCACCCGTCACAATTTATGGTCGTCGCTATTCATGGTTGGTTATGAATATAATGAAGAAGCAATTGTAAACCATCCGATCAAATTCAATTAAGTGTATAACAAGTACAATTTAATACGAGTTTAGATGATTAGTTAGACATAAAGATCAACATTCGGTTATGTATATATAACTTACTTGAGCTATCATCCAAATTTCTTACTAGGCTTTAGCAACTAGTTAAGTTCATAATATCACATTCTAACCACACTAGTTATAAATGCACAACCAAAAGTACCATAGTATCTAGGATCAAAGTAAGAATCTTACACATGTAGATGCTAGTATGCTACATGAACTCACAAGAAACACAGATGTTAAAACTCAAAACGGGTACTATCCAAGGTCTTAAGCTTCTCTAACTCTACTCCAGTGGCAATTCCAGGATCCACATAACACAACTGAAACGAAATCACATTGTCAAATTATTTGTAATGTCAAGTAACTAAAGCAAGTGAATTCATGTAATATAACCTGGTACTCCATCTTCTTCAGAGTGTGAACCCCTCTTTTTATAAGCCTTTGCCATCCAGCTTTCTTGCTCAGGCAACTTTCAAGAACCTCTGTTTTCTGACAGGCATTTAGAATAATATACACATATCCAATCAGTCAAAGTTGTAGAAAAATATCCTCAATAATTCCAACAATTACCAGAAAGTTTCAAGGACAAACAATTTGATTCAGCAACTCAAGAGTGCCAACATGCATCTCCATCTATTCATTTTTCATAGCATGCATCCACGTAATTTCTCGTTTATTAACAAAAACATATGATGGATTTGTTGCGTTGTCATGGAATATTGGCTCAAAGACAGATTGCTACCTTAAAAGAACAAGTTGTCTTCTGGGATTTACCTAATTTGGTTACCATAACTATGATCCCTATGTTAACGTAAACCTATATTAGAATCTGTGATTAATAAGAAACCTCTCTATCGCTAAGTAGAAACTGATCCAATAGAAAGAGATGTTTAGAATGCAGTGCCTCAATGTCAAAAAACACTCACATTGCACAAACAGTGAGCAAAGCCACAGTTATCTTCGGGAATGTAACTGCATAGTGTATATCAGGGTACAACTTATGATTTACAAGTATATACTTACATGAGCAGGATCCAGAATTAGAAGATTGTGTTGCTGAATCCCATTTGGAAGATTTTTCCGTTGAACTCCAACTATAGTTCTAGAATGTCCATTGTGCTGGAAATACAAGGGCCTGCTCCAGAAAATCAAACAAAACAATGAGCTGTAAACTGTTACGATATAAATACCAATCACCACCAAATTCTAAATAGAAAATAGGGAGGATTATTGATGCCAATTAGACTTACGATTTCTCAGTAACCACAACTTGGTTGCAGTCTGATTTGCTGAGTATGTCGTCAGAAAAGTAAGACCACACCCAGTTGGCAAGAAGCTGATGACCCTTAACTATTTCAGGGCAGATTCCCAAACATCTGCCCTTGGTGTCCTTACTAGAGCCTGCATCTGCTGAATCAGTATTTGATCTATTTAGATATCTATCCATTGGTCCAATAACTCGAGGGATTGACTTCCTCTTTCCAACACTTGATCCATGATCTCCTATGGTCTTGTAGTCTTGAGTTGAACTACAGAAATCCACAATCCGGGCACGAAGCCCAAAAGAACGGAAAAGTGCAGCACACTCAGTGGCACCAATCCAACTTCGCTTCCCATATATCTTTTGATCAAAATCAACTGATCCAGCTGCATCAAATCCATTGTCCCATGCAATTTCAAGCCATCTTTGGAGTGAAGGAATATCAGGCACAATGCCAACTCCACCAAATAGAACATCCCTTGTTTCTTGCCTATGGACAAGCATATGGGAGGCGAGCATTTGGATGTTACGCCAGCCACAGCCCCAACCAACATCTTCAAACTCTATGCTCTGGAAATGATCAACATAACCTGACAATAAACTAGTGGACTTACCAGCTTCGCACTCCAAACAATTCTTCAACAAGGTGATAATGTCATGCTTGAGCTCACCCCTCACCTGTGAAGTGACTGAACATGGGATATTTTCTTCAGCACCGTAGGTTGTGGCCTCACAACTAAACCTTTGTAAAAAAACACCTTCTGGTTGCATGAGACTGTCGACCTGCCCCTGCCATAGGGTAAGGATTGCATTTTTTTATAGCCAATCTAGGCTGCATGGCAGAGAAATAGTAAGTGCTGTATTTGAATTTGTAAGCTTTTCTGAAATTTAAGACAAGAGATCACTCGGAAAGGAATACTGTTATGATACTACATACTAATGTTTTAATCAATTGTCTCAATCATCCATCAAGTGATGGAAAGTAAGGAGTGATTTCTGAGGCCCTTACAATTAAGATTCGCAGATTAACAGACAAATCGCTAACAGAGCAGCGACAGTGCATGTTAGGGTTTAAAAAAAATTAAAAGCACGATACTGTTTGCAACATGATGAATACGTGGATGGAGAGGATGAAGAAACCGTAATCTTAGGTTGAGGTTGGGCGAAATCTTCATCCAGACAGTCATAAACCAGTTGGATATCCCTGGCCAAATCCTCATCCTCAAAGTGATTGTTGGCGTGCCTACATTACAAAGACAAACACAGACAAAAACTAGAACAAGCACAAATCACAAGTGATGCCTGATAAAACACACACACACAAACACACAATAAAAGAAAGTGATGATACGATACCTCTCGAGTTCTATCGAAAGAACTTGTTGCGAGCAAATAGGGCAAGATGACCGGCTCATCTGTTGTTGAGATAGCGGATCGACTTTCGAAAGAAATGAAATGAAATGAAATGATAAACGATCGATCAAGATATCCATCCTTTGAAGACGAACAAGTCGTTGGTTTTCTTTTCCAAGCCCAACACCGGAAAATCATTAGTCTTCCTAACACTAATGATTACTTTATTTGTAAAATGTTTTTTTCATAAAAGACAATGTATCTCGAATCACGAGATACGAACGAAAAACACGAATCACGAACCTTGAACAAGGCCACCGAACCACACTTGAACTACACAAACCATTAACCACAAAACCGCACTCGGAACACAAACCACGACCAGAAACCACACCGGAACCATGAACCACGATGAACCACACAAATCGCACTCGTCACGAACCACACTAGTATGCGGCATATGCAACATGTTCTCTTAAATTCTTTTACACGCGTATTCTAAAATGTGAAAATATAAAATCACAACACATACGGACAATGTACCCACATGTGTTATATAATTTATGAAACCGAATATTGAATATGGGGAGAACAAGAACTACTAGTACTCAACTATCATCAAGTTCTAGTTCAATAATACAAGTAGATCATGGTATCAATGCACAAACAATAAATCTAAGTACAGCTTACACACAAATCTCTAAACACAAATGGTATAGACATACATTAACCACCAAAGTTTTGTTCTTTTCAAAATATATCAAAGATATATTACACACTTGTTTTTGTCCGTATATATAAAAATCATAACTTAATGGAAAACCACTATGGTTCGAGACAAGCTTTCATTTATGGAGCGGTGGTACCATACGGTAGTAAAAACCATAGTATGGGGTGATGACAATTTGGCAAGTTGGTCGGACAAGATACTTTGAATCTGCAAGTACTGCAAGTCAATAGATGCCTCTACGGCAGTAAAAGGGTTTTCACCCTAATTTGACTTGGTTTAGGAATGACCTTTTCTAAATTTAATTGTTCGAGTCCTGCACTAGTTCCTGAACTTGAACTAACTTCAGCTCCTGAAATCTCACTTTCTCCGAAAACACGACCTAAAGCTGAATCTTTTGACTTTCGAGCTCCTGAATATCCAACTTCTGAATTTCCATTTTTGAAATATGTACTTTTGTCTTTTATCCTTTCTACTGCTGTAAATGAGACAATTACTGCCCTAGAAGGGAGTTTTTACTTCCAACCTCTGAAATTCGAATGAATAACAATTGAAGCGCTAGTGACACTATTAAACTCGAACGGATCTGAAATAACGGAAACGCGAACGGAACTGAAACTCGAATAAGTCTGAACCTCGAACGGATATAAAACAAAGAAAACTCGAACGGATCTGAAAAAACGGAAAAGCAGAGGATCTGAATCTAGAACCGAAACGAATCTCAAATCTGAAACAGCAAAAACTCTTGCGGATTTGGAACTCGAATAGTGAAAACTTGCACACATCTTCAATAAGAAAATGAGCAACAACTGAACAAAGGATAAAAAACAATAATCATACATAACGGAAACTCCAGCAGTTTAAATGCATGTACAAGCTAGTATATTCTTGGTGGTCTACCTTTGCTATATTACACAGAAAAGGTTACAATCTATTTATTTGATTTACAACGAACGTCAATTAACATGGAATGTACAGCTGTTAGAGGTGTTGCTTGGTGACCAAGGGAGTTCCACTCTTGGAGAGAATAAGGTGTTTGATGTCTGTGTAAGCCTTGAGCTCCTCCAAAGCATCAGATGTCTTCCTGGACATAAATAATCGAGCAGAAGCAGAAGCAGCAGTGTTGAATTCAGCCTCAAGACCACCACTCAACGAATAGCAACTAGAAGAATCTTGTCGAAGTGGTGGTGCCGTTCTCAACATACGTACCAGGGCACCTACTGCGGCATCTTGCGATTTTTTAGACAACTCCCTTCCTTGTTTTCCACCAACGCCACTCTGACTGTCAAATTCCACATCACAACACAGAGTTTAGTAACTTCACACATGTGTATGCATTGTTATTATTCCTAACTGCAGAGGCTGTCTAAAAGCAGTACTGAAACAAAAACATAACAAAACAAAACAAAAAATCAACTAGTCTTGATGCCAATTTCAGTTGGATGTTAGGTCCAATCTTTTATTTTATTTTTCAACCTTGGTCATGCTAATCATCGCCACGAGATTACATGGGTAATAAAATTAGTGACCTACATGCGATTAGGTCAAAAGCCAACCCGGCATATGGAGTTCATTGTTGTTTTATATTCTAGGCCAAATTGGTTTTCCTACTAGAATTATTCACTTGGTTAGTGGGTTATATTCGAGATTTCAGGTGGCAGGGGGGGCTATTGTCCAGATCCAACAAGAATATGACAACCAAAACCGACAATGGCAGATAGGTAGTCATGAATCATCTTATATATCATTTAGCGCCCTAGTATTTCCATACCAATCAAATCGTATGATTCTTTTATCACAATAGAAAACAAAAACCGTGTAACTAACAATGGCAGATAGGTATCATCAATCGAGGTTGTAGGGTCTCCTAACTCCTAAGTCGCCTAGACAAGCTAAAGTTCTCAATTTCTATAGCCTCAATAACCCCCTTGTCTAATCATTCATTCGAAATCATATTAATATGGTTTTAGTAGCATGTACAGTTCTGCCATGACTAGTTGGGAGGATTCGAGTTTTGAGTGAATTCCCTCTTGTATTGGACTTTTAAGGTTTTACCTACTTGTGCTCTGAACTGTTTGTGTGGTATCTCTATTTTCTTTAGTTGTAATCGACTCTCTCATTGATGAATGATTAAACAATGGTAATTGTTAGAATATTATTCCTTAAGGATTAGAAGTGTAAATACATATAAAATAGGTTTAGCTATTTCCATGTATAGCTCTCTCATATTTATATATTTTTGTAATCATCATTCTTTTTGGTATCAATGAGAATACGTATCTCGTTCTCGGCTCTCCTATTTCACAGTAATTATTGAGTATTGTTAGTTGTTCCCGATATCCGGTTTTGCAATAGCTTATACTACATACGTGGGTTCAGTGCCCATGTGTGTCGTATTTCTAGTGTGATTCCATTCTCAGAATAGTATTTGTAATAAGCGTTTAATCTTCTAAAAGAATAGTACATCCTAGACACACCAATTACTACATGTCTATATCCGCAAAGAATATGCTCAATTATAGGAAGCTCCAGCCACGCTTTTGTTGCGACGGTATGTGCCTCCAAATGGGTCATTCACGAACGAGATTGAGGCCACATGTCATCAAGCTTAGCTCATTTGTCTCATATCTTCGGTCTTGAAATTTCCTAATTTATGTTCAATTTTCAATAAAATACTCCGGAGATTGTAAAGAACAGAAATACGATGGTCGGAAGTTCATTCTCATTTAGGGTATTTCTCCCTTCAAAATCTAAAGAAGTTGTGGCTTGAATATTCTACTTTGTCGTCTTTACAATGTAGGTCATGTAAACTTGCCAAGCATCAGCATGTGCATTTAGGTCCTAGAGTCAACAAGCATGTTACATCCCTAACTAAGTTCGTCCATTCTAATGTTTGGGATTCGTAACCTTATCTCTGAATCTAGATTTGAGTAGCTCATTACATTTGTTTGAAGACTAATCTTGAAATACTTGGCTTCATTTTATGAAAAAATGTTGTGAGGTGTTTTCACATTTTTGGTCCGTTCATACTAAAATTGAAACACACTTTAATGTCTCAATCCGAACTTCAATGCAAACGAATACCTGTCTCAAACATTTAAGTCTTTTATGCTTCAAAATGGTATTCTTCATGAGTCTATTTATTGGTTGGAGCAGAGAAAAGAATCTTCATCTCCTTGAGCTGGCTGGAGGACTTTTTATTTCAAATGGCTGTTCCGAAACCTCAGGCCACTGCCTAATTTCTCATTAACCGGACGCCTTTAAGGGTGGTTGCATTCCATTCTCGATTTTGCTTCCATCAAACCCACAGTAACATGTTGACCAACAGATCTGTAACTTCGGACCTTGTGTTACAAAGTTGAATCAGAAGTCTATAAAAGGTGTTTTCCTTCTTTACTCTCGACTTCAAAAAGGGTACAGATGTTTCTCTCCTGTACGTAATCTGATAGGGAATTTATTGTATATTCTAGAAGGGGCATAATAGTAATATAATTAGTAGTTAGTTAGAGGTATTTGGTTTAAATAAAGGAGGTGAGTCACCTTGTAGGTCAGGCAGAAATATTACGTAGTGGCTTGTAAGTCAGCTCATAGCCCTTGGCTATCAAGAGAGGGAGTATTCCCTGGACCAATCTTCCACATGTGGTTGATTGGGGTTATCTTCTTGTGTTCAATTTCAGTGTTATTGTTCCTATATCAATCTGTTTTAAGTATCGATTAGTAGCACCTGTTCTCTATTCAACTTACGTTTCTCATCAATATCACTAAATATAACTCACTTTGGGGTGTTACAAGTCTGCAAGAAAGTATAGAACAATATTTGAAGAAATTCCCCAAGACTTTTGTTTAACTACACAAAGGAGCTGCTTTAAGCCATTATTCATTTCCCAAGGTGACATGCCGACGAGCATGTTAGCTATATGACGATCCATTTGTGCTTTACTGATTGTTTGAGCTAGTGCCTAAAATTATACTACTCACACAAGTGTAAGCTAATTAGAAAGAAAACTCAACTATGGTAATAGATGAAAAACTAATTAGAAAACACGTAATTTTAGCTGGGCGACTATCTTGAGACATGTTATATGAGATTATTGATATGGATGAGCTGTAAACTCATAACACAATTTTAGTGTATCCAGTCTACTGTGGTAACCGGAGAACAAGAAACTTTATCACAAGAAACAAAAGAGGACAAGGTAGTACATGGATGCTTGCCTTTCCGAAAAGCAATAAGAACATCACGGTGAGGAATGTGTAGAGGAAGGTGGTTTATCAGCGATTGCATTAGGGCCATGTTACGCCCCATAGGTTTGGGAAGGTTTATCAGAGGCGCTGATGAATTGGATGGAAGGATAAGGCAAAGTGGATATTTTTTGAATTGGATGGAAGGATAAGGCAAAGTGGATATTTTTGCCAGCTGGGTTTATTTAATTGAATTAGGATAAGTCCTTATTTGAGTCTTTATCTAGTTACGTAATTTTAGTTGAGTCTTATTAGGATTGTTTTTAGCAGCACACTATAAATATGGTGCTCCATTGAATGTTTCTTTATGAAAAATTTAATAAAAGGCCACTACGGTTCTTTTAGGAGATCACCTGTTCTCGAATTCAGGCCACGCTCATATTAATTGGTATCAGAGCCGATCGGTTCTGGTAGCAAGATGGTGAGCAATACCGATCGGATCACCAATTTGGAAGCAGACATGGCGAAGATGCGAGAGGAAACAGAGGCTATTCGCTCTGAGAATGCAATGAAATTCCAAGAAGTATTAAAAGCTATTGGCGACTTAAGTCTAGTAGTCGGAAAGAATGAATCAAAAAAAAAATACGGGATGTGGGCCGTTCTCGGATGACGAAGCTTCTGGAGGAAAGAAAAGCAGCCGATTCGAGGGCAAAGGTCGTGACCCTTTGGGAGATTTCAGAAAAATTAAGGCTCCTATTTTCGAGGGGAATGACCCGTATGGATGGATCTACCGAGTTGAAAGATTCTTTGAAATTCAAGGCGTCAAGGAACATGACCATCTAAGGGCCGCCGCCTTATGCATGGATGGGACAGCTTTGGCGTGGTACCGCTGGTGTGAAGGGCGTGATCCGTTCCACTCATGGGCAGATGTGAAACAACGGTTGCTGGAGCGCTTTCAACCATCACATGAAGGAGGAACGTATGAGCAGTTGCTGGCAATTCATCAAGACGGGGCTGCACGCGACTTTGTTAGTAAATTTGAAAAGCTAGCGGGACAACTTGGAGACCTACCTGAGAAGGTACTGGAGGCGGCCTTCATCAATGGGCTCAAACAAGAACTTCGGTCGGCAGTTAGAGTATTGCAACCAGAAACACTAGCTCAAACCATGAAAATTGCAGTCAGGATAGATGATAATAAGTTTAGCATTGGAGGATCCAAGATCGGGGGAGGTACGGCGAAGGGTCCAGATAACCGCCCTACCTACACCACCTATTCAGCAGCCACAAGCGACAGGAAGGGTGGCACCGAAACCGGTAAGACAGGGCCCTCAGGACAATTCAAACGGTTGACCGAGGCAGAATTCGCGGAAAAAAAAATCAAGGGGGTTATGTTTTCATTGCGATGAAAAGTTTGCACCAGGTCATAGGTGCCCCAGCAAGACTTTACAAGTGCTCCTGGTGGATAATGAGGAGAGTGACCAGGAAGATGAACCCGAACCAGGTCACGCACACCTTGACACTGTAGAAGTATCTCTGAATTCGGTTAGTGGGCTGACCCCACCCCAAACTATGAAGGTCACGGGCAACATCGGGGGAGTACAAGTAGTGGTATTGATTGATTGTGGAGCGACGCATAATTTCGTATCCAGACAAGTGGTTGACAAACTCGGGATGAAAGTATCAGACACGGGTGCGGTGAAAGTTCGATTGGGAAACGGTATGATGGAGAAAAGTCAAGGGACCTGCAGAGGGGTTGTTTTAACACTACCGGAGCTCCAAATTATAGAGGATTTTTACCCTCGGAGGATCAGACATCATTTTGGGCATCAAGTGGCTACAGACTTTAGGAGATATGACGGTTAACTAGAGGGAATTAAGGATGCAATTTTGGGAAGGAAAGCGACAGGTAACTATTGTGGGTGACCCAAGCCAATCAAAAACCCGTGTCTCGTGTAAATCTATGACTAAAATATTGCAGCAGGAAGACATTGGGTTTATGGTTCATTTGAGCGAAGCCGAAACAAACAGTAGCCCATCACCACCAACCCCACGGTCAGTCCAAGCCATTATCGACAGCTTTGATGATGTTTTTGAAATGCCGCCAGGGTTACCACCATCCCGCAGCCACGAGCATGCAATAGTGATCAGCGCAAGGCCGTACCATTACCCGTATGTCCAGAAAAACGAAATAGAAAAACTTGTACATGAGATGTTAGAGGCAGGAATGATACAGGCCAGCACTAGCCCTTTCTCTAGTCCTGTATTACTCGTAAAGAAAAAAGACGGAAGCTGGCGCTTCTGTGTGGATTACCGTGCGTTGAACAAAGCCACCATTCTGGATAAATTTCCGATTCCAGTGATCGACGAACTATTGGACGAGTTACACGGGGCAGTCATTTTCACTAAATTAGATCTCAAATCAGGCTACCATCAGATTCGAATGAAACCCGAGGACGTGCCAAAAACAGCATTTCGAACTCACGAGAGCCACTACGAGTTTCTCGTCATGCCATTCGGCCTAACGCTGCTCCAGCAACGTTCCAATCTCTAATGAATAAGATATTTCAGCCCTACTTACGGCGCTTTGTGCTTGTTTTTTTTTGATGATATATTAGTTTATAGCAAATCCGAAGCAGAACATAGTCAACATCTTCAAGAGGTTTTTGAAGTATTGCGAGCAAACAAGCTGTATGCACATAAGAAAAAGTGTTCGTTTGCGCAAAGACGTGTTGAATATTTGGGTCATATAGTTTCAGAAGCAGGGGTGGCTGCAGACCCGGCTAAAATCGCAGCTATGGTAGAATGGACCATTCCTAAGACCTTGAGGGAACTTCGCGGATTTTTAGGACTCACAGGTTATTATCGAAAATTCGTAAAAGACTATGGAAAAATTGCTTGGCCTTTGACAGAACAATTGAAGAAAGATAGTTTTAATTGGTGCCACGATAGCTTTTCGACAATTACAAGACGCGATGACACGAGTACCAGTTCTTGTTCTCCCAGATTTTAACAAAGTGTGCGAAGTAGAGACCGATGCATCTGGATATGGGTTAGGAGCTGTTTTAATGCAAGCAAATCGACCCATTGCTTACTTCAGTCATGTTCTAGGCAGCCGGGCAAGACTAAAATCTGTATATGAACGGGAATTAATGGCAATCGTAATGGCAATCCAAAAATGGCGGCCGTATTTGTTGGGACGAAAATTTGTGGTGCGCACTGATCAGCGGAGCTTGAAATATTTGTTAGAACAACGCACTGTCACTGAAGATCATCAGAGATGGTTGTCGAAATTGTTGGGGTATGATTTTGAAATTCAATATCGACCAGGCAAGGAGAATAGCGTCGCTGATGCTTTGTCAAGAAAGAGTACTGGACCAGCACTTAATGCATTGGTTACTTCGTCTCGGTTTAATTGGGCTGAGTTATGGGCTGCGCTAGAGGTGGATCCGGAAATCCAGGCTCTTAAAATACGAATCTTGGAAGGACAAGACGTCCCGCCTGGATATGAGATGCAACAAAACCGTGTTCTCTATAATAACCGTTTGGTGTTACCAAGAGGGTCTGTATGGATTCCGCGATTATTTAAAGAATTTCATGAGAGTGTAGTGGGTGGTCACTCAGGGACTCAGAAAACATACCAGCGTATGGCAAAGGAGATGTATTGGATTGGTATGAAGGGCGAGGTTGCAAGGATGGTGGCAGAATGTGATATTTGTCAAAGGCAAAAGTATTCTACTAGGGCCCCAGCAGGTCTTCTGCAACCGTTAGAGTTACCCACCTCAGTTTGGTCGGAGGTGACCATGGATTTTATTGACGGGTTACCCAAATCGGAGGGATTTACAGTAATTTTCGTGATAGTCGACCGTCTCAGCAAATATGCTCACTTCGTGCCCTTAAAACATCCCTATACTGCAGCAACCGTAGCCTGGGTTTTCTTAAGGGAAGTGGTACGTTTGCATGGGGTACCGGAATCAATAGTGTCAGATCGGGATAAGGTCTTTTTGAGCCATTTTTGGAAGGAGCTTTTTCGAATGCAAGGTACTACGTTGAAGCGCAGTACAACTTATCACCCGCAAACAGACGGACAAACGGAGGTGGTAAACCGTTGTCTTGAAACGTATCTGCGTTGTTTCGTGTCCGATTCGCCAACTAAGTGGGTTAAGTGGTTATCTTGGGCCGAGTATTGGTATAATACTTCCTTTCATACTTCCACTAATACTACCCCATTTCGCATATTGTACGGCCGGGATCCACCAAATTTGCTATATTATGGAAGTTTAAAAACACCTGTCAGCGATATTGACCAATATTTGGAGGAACGGGATCGAATCTTCCAGGAGATACGACGACACCTGCTCAAGGCACAACAGATAATGAAAAGTAAGGCTGACCGGCATCGGACTGATGTCCAATTTGCCGTGGGTGATAAAGTGTATCTTAAGTTGCAGCCGTACCGTCAACATTCGGTTGCACGACGTCGTAATGAAAAGTTGGCTCCTCGCTTTTTCGGCCCATTTAAAGTATTGGAGCAGACTGGAAAGGTTGCATATCGCCTACAATTACCTGCGACAGCCCGAATTCATCCTGTATTCCATGTATCACAGTTGCGGAAAGCAATTGGTAATCGGATTGCTAACCCTTTACTGCCAGCTACTTTAACAGAAGACATGGAAGTCTTATTGCAACCTGAGAGTGTGGAGGGCATTCGTGAGGGACCTACGGGACAAGAAGTTCTAATCCGTTGGAAGAATCTACCCGAGTATGAGGCTACATGGGAACCGTTTGAGGCAATGAACCGTCAGTTTCCTGATTTCCACCTTGAGGACAAGGTGCGTGTTTTGGGGGGGAGTAATGTTACGCCCCATAGGTTTGGGAAGGTTTATCAGAGGCGCCGATGAATTGGATGGAAGAATAAGGCAAAGTGGATATTTTTTGAATTGGATGGAAGGATAAGGCAAGGTGGATATTTTTGCCAGCTGGGTTTATTTAATTGAATTAGGATAAGTCCTTATTTGAGTCTTTATCTAGTTACGTAATTTTAGTTGAGTCTTATTAGGATTGTTTTTAGCAGGACACTATAAATATGGTGCTCCATTGATTGTTTCTTTATGAAAAATTTAATAAAAGGCCACTACGGTTCTTTTAGGAGATCACCTGTTCTCGAATTCAGGCCACGCTCATATTAGGCCAACGCTAGGTGGATCAACAGACGGATATGATACTAGATCGGGTTCTGATGTAGGTCGTTGTTGCTTATGATATACTTGAGAGCGGTGGCCAGGCTCTTGAGAGAGGTCTCAAACATGCATACCCATATATCACCAAATTATTACTATTTCTATTTGAAGAGATGGACAAAAAAAAGAAGGGTAAATTTTCATGGAAAATAACACCTTAGGATACAACATATTGATTATGATACGAATCGGAAAATAAGAACAACCAATAACACTAATTGATTATTAGACAATTAAGTGTATTTATTATATATTATAATATTAGAGGGTTCAAAGTGTAAATGTATTCCTTATATATGTTGCCCTTGTAATCATGATTATTATATACAAAAACTACCGATACAATTCTATCACCAAGTTTATCTTGGTATTAGAGCAAGGTTCACCCACTCCACGTAACCCATAAGTATCCACGTGTTAGGCGCGAAAAAAAAGGACGCCACACGTGAGGGGGCATGTTGAGTAATGTCCCACATCGGACGAATAGTGACTTTGTAATGAGCTATATAATGATCCTGGGCTACTCCTCTCATAACCAATTGGTTTTGAGTTGAAACCGCACAAACTTACATGGTATTTCTATCACCAAGTTTATCTTTGATAATCAGAAACTGAAATCAGAAATGATATAGAACTGAAATAAGAACAATGATTCAACCAATCATCCACAAATCGGATGAAGGCCCACGGATAATCCCTCTTCTCTCAAAGGTGAAACCAATGAGCCAATCTCTCACGAGACTAATACGTAAACAAAGATGTGCGTGCTTAATACAAGACCCTTCCTCTATTTTTATTAGCAACTCTAACAAACTCCAACCCACATGTTACCATTTAACCCCCTCTAGTGTTAAACTATCCGTTTCCTATCATTACTCCCGCCTTCACAAAAGTCTTGTCCTCAAGACTTGCTTCCAAACTAGTCCAATGATCTGGTGGTTTTCCCGAAGGTAAATCATGACCCCGAATCTCCGCAATCCGACAAGAGTCATTCCAGGCGACTCCAGGGGGCCTTCGGGCTGCTCCCCATTAATAACAGCTTGAGTCCAACTCTTGTAGACCCCTCATAAAGCTACCCCACAACTAAATCAACCCCATCAATGATGAAGATATTATATTATGTTTCATTATTGACCCAAACAGTGATAGCTTCAGCATTTTCGTCCTTAGTTGGCAAGTCGAATTGACTTTTCGTTCATCATTAATTTACTAGGTGTTTCCAATCCAATTGATTGTATAGGCTTCACCATCACCACTCTATTCGTCCCTTGATAATCAATATCTAAGTGTTCTTCCTCACTCCTCATTGTTGTCGATTCCATCACCGGATAATCAACATCCACCCACAAGTCTCTTTCTCCTTTCTGAAATTTGACGCTCGGTGAAGATACAGCTGAAATTTCTCCCTGACCACGAGTTTTCTCATGCACATCACCGCCAGAGTCACCTCCAGAATCGAAAAGATTCCCAGAATCACCCCTACACTAATCAACAATAGAATCTTTACCATAAACGTGTGTCAGACCTTGATCCTTCATCCACGCCATCATGAGTTTGCGAAATTGAGACTCCTCCACTCGATCAGCTTCTAAAATCTTAGAGCAACCTTGATTTCTTTCACATCGGATTGCAATTGGTGAATTGATTCCTCATGGAGCTCAACACGTTGTTTTACAAAACGAATTTCCATGGGTGATTAAAGCAAAATGGATCGGGAAATCAAGCTCGTGATGTGAGAACTGCAGTTGCCAAATCGAAGATTTCCAAATCTATAGTTTCAAAATCCACACCTTCCAAATAGATAGCTTAAAAAACGACACTTACGAAATCGACAATGTCCAAATTGCTAGTTTCCAAATCGGCAGTGGTTTCCAAATCTCGGCGGGTCAATGACAAATCATGATGTTAGGACAGATGGATTGGTTAATCTGATTTGACAGCAATCGGAAATTGCAAACGGTAGGCGATTGTTAAACGGAAACTGAAATTGAATCTGAAATCGATGTAGACAGATTGTGACAAGTGACTAGCAACGAGCGAGAGAAGAAATCGTGAATCAAAAATTGAAAATCAAATGGTGGTAGAGCGTGGCATGGTTGGCGAACTGGAATCCTACAGACGTGATTTTGAAATTGAGCAGATCAACCAGCGATTCCTCCCGAAGTGAACTGAACTAAATCCGATATTGAAATGGTTGGGGTAGAGCGATGGCAGGTCGGACTTATGATACGAATCGGAAAATAAGAACAGCCAATAACACTAATCGATAATCAGAAACTGAAATCAGAAATGATATAGAGCTTAATTACGAACAATGATTCAACCAATCATCCACAAATCGGATGAAGGCCCAAGGATAATCCCTCTCTCAAAGGTGAAACCAATGAGCCAATCTCTCACGAGACTAATTCCTCTATTTATATTAGCAACTCTAGCAAACTCCAACCCACATGTTACATTTACCCCCTCTAGTATTAAACTATCTATTTCCTATCATTTATTATTTGAATTTTTTTTGTTTTTATGGCTGAACTAGTAGATATGGATCATGAGGGGCCATATTTGCCAATTGCTCAAAGTATGCAAGTATATAAAGGGTTTCTTGACTCATTTGAGTCAAAATATTGGGGTGAATTGTGTGGAAGGGTTCAGAGCATCAAAAGAAGTCAAGATGGAGCTGGATTTTCATAATTTGGAGCTACATTGAAGTGTTATTTGATAAAATGAAGCATCAAGGTATGAAATTCTAAGCATATAAGTGTTTGAGCTTGAGTTTCACAATGATTTTTATGGTCATGGTGTTCTTGAAACACCAATATTGTGATAGTGAAGCTAAGATGAAATTATATTAAGAACTTAATGAGTTTCAAGTCATTTGGGACCGATTTTAGTTGCAAGCTCGTTTATAAATGAGTTTTGAAGATGGGTAATGGGTCAAATTAACTATGATGACGTTAATTGATCAAAGTATGATCAAGAGTTGTTAAATGTGTTGTTTCTGATGTTTTAGACGTCAAAATACATATACCAAGTGATTGGAAATCAATTGGTTGTGTTTTAGCCGGATTTTGTAAGGATCAATCACCCTTAAAGCGTTAAAAGAATGGGGATAACAAACAAGATAAATAAACACGAGAATATAACGTGGTTTGGTCATAAGGTCACGTCCACGGACAGGATTCAAAGACTCCTTTATTGACCGAGAATGTTGTATGTACATATGACTCAACCCTAACTACGATACTTATAACTAAAACAAACTAGAGATCTTAAACTAATTAAATAATAAAATTGGCTACAATAGATATATACCACCGATTTTTGAATTTCAAAAAATCGGCAATAGCTATTATCCGAGCAACAACCTCCGATTTGAATTTCTATGCACATTTAATTAATTAAAACCCGGCAGCTTTCGTTAACGTCCAGCTTCTCATTTGATTAGATTCTAGTTCCAATCGTACCGCTAAATTCGAGTGATATCCTAACAATCTCCCCCTTGACTTGAATTCTCTTCAACCGTCAACAAGATTCCCAAAGAACCGTGTCTTTCTTGCTAACCTCCCCGAAACACTACCTCCTTGTACGAGCCACAAAGTCCGAAAGTGCATCACACGATTTCACCGGAGTTGTGATGTCTTGACTTCGCCGGGTCATATTTTAGCCTCAAGGACAGTACCGTCGACGTTCCAAACATAGAACTATATTCTAAAACGTAAATACCACGTAGCAGCCTGCCTCGTAAAATCTCTCAAGCATCTTAGAAACCTTCGGTCCGTCCCCTTTACCATAATATTCATATTGGCCAAAGTACCAAGATAAATCCAGTTCTTTCGAAGATCCGGGACATACCAACAATTAATCCGTTCGACCCCTCCGTCATGCATCTTGATTTGCACCATACCATTATCCTTAACACAACGAATCCCATCTTCCCCAGCTTCACT
This sequence comes from Pulicaria dysenterica, assembly GCA_947179395.2. Taxonomy (NCBI): domain Eukaryota; kingdom Viridiplantae; phylum Streptophyta; class Magnoliopsida; order Asterales; family Asteraceae; genus Pulicaria; species Pulicaria dysenterica. The sequence goes on along the minus strand of OX359295.1, from coordinate 73,292,722 downwards.
TTATCATTTCATTCCTTCAAAGAAATAAACAGGTCTCTCGTGAAAACGTCATGTGATGATATACACCCGTGTCCAAGATCCATATATTTGCACAACTATCCGTGCATATGGTCAAAGCATTGCTTATGTCATCATCTACATGAACCAAACTCGCATCTCCCTTTCGTTGAGAGCAATTTCTCCTCATGTGACCAACCTCTTTACAATGATAACACTTTAATTTACGCGTAGATTTTTGACTTGGAACGTGACCCGCCCACACCACCCTGTGTGTCATGTGCCCTTTCCTTGCACACATACAAGGTAGAATCGGACTCCACCTCATTACCAGAAACACTGCGTTTGAGTTCCTTCGGCAATAAGGCATCTTTCACCTCTGCAATAGACAACTACCATACATCATGGTATCAACAAAGTTTTCGTATGAGTTCCAATATCTTCATCTTCAATTTTAACAACTATCACCTTCCAATCAATGATAATACGATTAAAATTGTCAAGATGATGTTTTACTTTGGTGCCTTGTGACATCCGAAGGATATACAACCTTTGCTTCAGATAAAGCCCGCTGGTGAGGGTACTTTTCTAAAACTTCTCACACATCTTCTCCCATTTTCCAATAGACCAGCACTGTTTGATCTACCACCTCCCGCAACATCTCATCACACGGCAAAATCGGAAAGTATGCTTTTGTTAGAACATCTCTTCTCACGTCCTCCTTCATATCTCTTGGTAGCTTATCTTTTCCCTCTAACTCCGTAGCACAACCCTGCTAAACCAGAAGAGCCCTCATCTTTAACTTCACAGTTTGAAGTCGTTTGAGGCATTAAATTTCTCCAAATCAAACTTCAGAGATGACATCTTCAATCAACAAATGCATAAGCAAAGGTAAACCCGACTGATATCACTTGTAAAGATCGAACAACCTTAAAAGCGTAAAAAGAATGCGAATAATAAACAAGATAAACAAACACGAGAATATAATGTGATTCGGTCGTAAGGGTACGTCCTATGTCGACGGGGAGGCTGATACTTCTTCATGAGAATGTTTGATGTACATATGACTCAACCCTAACTACGTTTTTTTATAACTGAAACAAACTAGAAATCCTAAACTAACTGAATAATAAAATCGGCTATATCTACAATAGATAAATACAACTGATTTTTGAACTTCAAAAAATTTGTCATATCTATTATCCAAGCAACAACCTCCAATTTGAGTTAACTGCACATTTAATTTGTGAAGTCTGGTGTCTTTAATACATATGAGTAAGTCAGCTTGATAAGTCAGCTTGAGGTAGTCAGCTTGAGGCGATAAGTAGGAAGTCAGCTTCAAGTTGTCAGCTGATATTAAAGGCATCAGCTGACATGGATTCTGTTAGTTTGTTAGTTTCTGTTTCCGTTAATTTGTTTTTCTGTTTTGCTGCCATGTATTATAAATAGCAGCAGTAGGTCATCAGTTTGTATTACCTATTTTCAATTTCATTCAAGATCAATAAAATTATTTTCTTCATTTTCATAACAAATCGGTATCAGAGAGTGGTTACAGATAACACGCTTCTGAGGGTTTGAATTTTTCTTTCCAGTTCTTGCATTCAATCGTTCAAGTTTACTTCATTTTCTGATTCTTGAGATTATCGATCAATTATTGTTCCAAAACTCATTTGAGTTTGTACGATTGCCATCTGGGCAATTAATTTCGTGAGTCGATCTTGAAATTCGTTTCAAGATTGAAAGTCGACAGGAAGGAATCGACTGGAATTTATCGATTCAAAGTTTAGCGTCGTCAGGTCTGACCTGCAATTGACGATCGATTGAAGATCAGAAGTGAAGGGTATTCGATTCAGGGTGGAGTCGAGGGCAATCACGCAGAAATCGAAGGGGTATTTCGATTTAAGGTGGAGCATTTGATCGATTGAAGTTTTGGGCCAAGATTGGCTAATCGACCGGTGATAATCGACTAATTGGCAGTCGATTAAATTTTCTTTTGAAACAAATTGCAAGATTCAGTGGTTGTAAACTGCAATTTTGAGAAAATTAAAGTGGTATATTGTTCTTGAAAATGCCTTCACTTATCAAGATTGATAAGTTTACTGGGAAAAACAATTTCAGCTTGTGGAAAATCAAGATGAAGGCTCTCCTAAAACAGCAGGGAATATGGACTCCTTTGACGGGTAAAAAGCCAGATGAAATGTCAGAGTCTGATTATGCTCAACAGGATGAAAAGGCTCATTCAACCATCTTGTTGTCACTCTCCGATGAAGTGATATACGAAGTAGCACATGAAGAGACTGCAGAGTCTTTGTGGTTGAAATTAGAGAGTCTTTACATGACAAAGTCATTAACGAATAAGCTGTTGTTAAAGCAACGACTGTTTTCGTTGCGTATGAAGGAAGGAATGGCTTTGAAAGAGCATCTTGATGAGCTAAACTCTATTCTCATGGATTTGAAGAAAGTTGAAGTCAAGATCGATGATGAAGATGCTGCTCTTGTGCTGTTGGTTTCTTTGCCACCGTCTTATGAGAATTTTGTTAATTCTTTTGTGGTTGGCAGAGATACACTTACGTTGGAAGAGGTCCGATCGAGTTTGCATTCAAGAGAGCTTCGTCATAAGGCTTCTGGGAATGGGAATGGATCTGAAAGTCAGTCATCTGGTTTATCCGTTGTTGATGGTGATAGAGGCAGAGAAAGAAGTCGATCAGATAAGGGGAAAGGAAAATGGAAAGGAAAAGGACGATCAAGATCCAAGAGTAGAGGATCCAAGGTGAATCCCAGAGATGTGTGTCATATATGCAAAGAACAAGGTCATTGGAAAAACGAGTGTCCTAAACGAAAGGACAAAGCATCGGCTGCTGTTGCAAAGGATGACTCAGATTCAGAGACTGATTTGGTACTTTCAGTTGCTGATTGTCAAAGTGTTGCTGATTTACAAAGTCAGTCAGATGAATGGGTTCTTGACTCGGGATATTCTTATCATATGACACCAAATAGGGGCTGGTTTGATTCGTATGAAAGTGTTTCAGCAGGGCATGTATTAATAGGGGACAACACTACATGTGAAGTGGTTGGAATTGGGTCAATAAACGTCAAGATGCATGATGGAATGGTGAGAACTTTGACTGATGTTCGTCATGTACCCAACTTGAAGAAGAACTTGATTTCTTTAGGAGTTTTGGACTCTAAAGGGTTTAAGTACAGCGGTGAAGGTGGAGTGCTCAAGGTCACCAAGGGTGCGTTGGTGGTCATGAAAGGTACCAAGAGAAGTACCTTGTACATTTTAGAAGGACATACGGCTGTTGGATCAGCTGCTACAGCCTCGAAATCTGACAAAACGGAGTCAGATTTAACTCATTTATGGCATATGAGGCTGGGTCATGTAAGCGAAAAGGGCATGGTTTTTCAAAAGGTGTTCATAGAACAAAGTCAACATTAGACTATTTACATGCTGATTGTTGGGGTCCTTCTCAAGTACCTTCACTTGGTGGTGCTCGATACTTCTTGTCAATTATAGATGATTACTCAAGGATGACGTGGGTGTTTGTTATGAAACACAAGAGTGAATCATTTGAGAAGTTCAAGCAATGGAAAGTTCTTATAGAAAATCAAGTTGGAAAGAAGATTAAACGTTTAAGAACAGATAATGGTTTGGAGTTCTGTTCAAGGGAGTTTGACCAATTTAGCAAGGATGAAAGAATTGCAAGACACCATACGGTTCGACATACGCCACAACAAAATGGGGTGGCTCAACGTATGAATAGAACACTCTTGGAACGGGTTAGGTGTTTGCTGTCAAATGCGGGTCTAAATAGGAGTTTTTGGACAGAAGCATTGAACACCGTTTGTTACTTGGTTAATAGAAGTCCCTCAACGGCGATTGAGTGTAAAACACCGACTGAAATCTGGTCGGGACAGCCGGCAGATTATACAGGTCTAAGGGTGTTTGGATGTCCTTATTTTCATGTTAGTGAAGGAAAGTTGGAACCAAGATCGAAGAAAGGGTTGTTCATGGGCTACGGTAATGGTGTGAAAAGTTACAGAATTTGGTCACCGGCTGAAAGAAAAGTTATTCTCAGCAGAGATGTGATTTTTGATGAAGATTCTATGCTTCATGGAATGAAAAGTCAATCTGTTTCAGCTGCTAATAATGGCCAAAAGGAGGATGTTTCTGAACAGGTGGAGTATGAGGTTGATAGTTCAGATGAAAGTGTTGAAAATGGGGCTGAACCTGTTGGTGATGCAGCTGGGCAGCCGAGTAATTCATCACAAAGTGAACTTTTCAAGACACAAAATATGCAACAGCCATCAGAGTTTCGATCAGTAGCATTAGACAAGCCTAGGAGGCAAGTTAACAGGCCTGTTCGATATGGTTTTGATGAGGTAGTGGCCTATGCTTTACAAGTTGCTGAAGAAATGGAATTTTCTGAACCTTCAAGTTACAAAGAGGCTTTAAAAACCAAAGAGGCTGACGTGTGGATAGCAGCCATGAATGAAGAGATAGAGTCACTTCACAGAAATAGAACTTGGGAGTTGGTAAAGTTGCCTCAAGGTAGGAAGGTGGTGACTTGTAAATGGATTTTCAAGAGGAAAACAGGGCTGCCAGGGGCTGAAAATGTGAGATTTAAAGCTCGGTTGGTAGCTAGGGGTTATAGTCAAGAGCAAGGAATCGATTATAATGAGATATTTTCACCGGTGGTGCGTCATACGTCTATTCGTGTGCTGTTAGCTTTGGTTGCACAGCAAAATCTGGAGTTGGAACAGTTGGACGTTAAAACTGCTTTCTTACACGGGGATCTCGAAGAGGAGATTTATATGAGTCAACCGGAAGTGTTTGTTGCTAAAGGGAAAGAAGAGTATGTGTGTAAGATGAAGAAATCGCTTTATGGGCTGAAACAATCGCCAAGGCAGTGGTACAAGCGATTTGACAGTTTTATGGTGAAAAATGGTTTTAATCTAAGTCCTTATGATTGTTGCATTTATCACAAGAAAGTAGCTGATGGGTCATCCATTTATTTGCTCTTGTATGTGGATGATATATTAGTAGCAGCTCGTGATATGGAGGAAGTTAAGAAGCTGAAAGTTCTTCTTAATTCAGAGTTTGATATGAAAGATTTAGGTGCTGCTCAAAAGATTCTCGGTATGGAGATTGTTCGAGATAGAGTTAATGGTAAACTTTTCTTGTCACAGAAAAGTTATAATCAGAAAGTGCTTTCTAGATTTGGTATGAGTTCAGCAAAGGCTTTAAATACACCTTCATCAGCGAATTTCAGATTGTCATCTGATTTGGCACCTCAAACGGAGGCTGAGGTAGAATATATGAGCAAAGTTCCTTATTCTAGTGCGGTTGGGAGCCTGATGTATGTGATGGTTTGCACTAGACCCGACATAGCGCATGTTGTGAGTGTTGTTTCGCGCTACATGGTTAGTCCGGGAAAGGAGCATTGGGTTGTTGTTAAGCGTATCTTTCGTTATCTTAAAGGTACAGCTGATGTGGGTCTGATTTATGGTGGAAAAAGAGAGTGTTTTGTGGCTGGATATTCAGATTCAGACTATGCAGCTGATCTGGACTCTCGAAGGTCTTTAACAGGTTATGTTTTCACTGTTGGAGAGGCGGTAGTGAGCTGGAAAGCGACCTAACAGCCGTCGGTTGCGTTGTCTACAACTGAGGCTGAGTATATGGCATTAACTGAAGCTGCAAAAGAGGGTATTTGGCTGAAAGGTTTGCTTGGAGACCTTGGTTTCAGTCAAAATCAAGCTGTTGTGTTTTGTGATAGCATGAGTGCTATTTGTCTTGCCAAAGATCAAGTGCATCATGAAAGAACAAAGCACATAGATGTGCGGTATCATTTTATTCGTTCAGAAAGAAGAATAAAAGTGCTGAAAGTAAAGACGGAAGACAATCCAGTTGATGTACTTACTAAACCAGTGTCGGTGAACAAGTTTAGACATTGTTTAGATCTTCTAAACATTGATAGCTGGAAGTAGTAATTCTTTTACTAGTATTAAAGACAAGGTGGAGAATTTGTGAAGTCTGGTGTCTTTAATACATATGAGTAAGTCAGCTTGAAGAAAAACAGTCAGCTTGATAAGTCAGCTTGAGCCAGTCAGCTTAAGGTGATCAGTAGGAAGTCAGCTTCAAGTTGTCAGCTGATATTAAAGGCATCAGCTGATGTGTCAGCTGATGGATTCTGTTAGTTTGTTAGTTTCTGTTTCCGTTAGTTTGTTTTTCTGTTTTGCTGCCATGTATTATAAATAGCAGCAGTAGGTCATCAGTTTGT